>JAGDQP010041638.1:0-16826 GCA_022664845.1 Lepisma saccharinum | reverse complement strand
CTCAGATTATGGTTTGTTTCGCTCTCTCTCACATTTCTTGTGTGGTCAGCAATTTAATTTATATGGTGAGGTGCATGCTGTCTATATCGAGTTTTCCAATTCTAAACCTTCCACCTGGTATTACCATCAGATTGAACTGTTGTCCCAAAGATAGGTGAAGGTCATCGAACATTATGGCCTGTACTTTGCTGAATAAATGTTTGTCTTTGTTTCCGATATGCGTGTTTCATTTTCCTCCTTGTATGGTGCAGAACTTTTGGGACAGCCTGGTATATATCCAGTGTTCAGTTGGTAACATGGCTGCTCCGCAATTCCACTGTCTTTTTCATTCCATTATGCAACCAAACCTTAGGGAAAACGTTGCCACCTTTCTCGTATGTGTGTTTGAAGAGCTTATACAATTGTCTGCATCTATTAATATTAGGCATTTCAATTATCATTACAGTAGGAAAATCGTAATTCTAATGGTAGTACAGGATATTTCTTTCTTCATTCTTTATACGAGTTACTGAAGTATGCACGAGCATTATTCATCCCCAATTTGCAAATCTGCTACTTCCTTCAAACTCAAATATAGAATTTGAAATTTCTACTGTAGTTGCCCCCGAAATAAGTGTATAAATATTGTGGAAAATTTAGATTTTTATATGGTCTTTCATCATAGAAGGATCTTCAATGTTTCTACCAAAGCGTTCACGAGCACCATTCAACAATTTGCAAATATGTAACTCTCTTCAGACTCAAATATCATAGTTCTTATTTCTAGCGCAGTTTTTCTTGACATACGGGAATTGTTTCTATTTCGAGAGTCACATTTGAATGAAAGTTTGACCAGCTCAATTATGTTTTGTGTTTTTCATGCAGAGGACTAAACTTATCAAGTAGGTGTTATTGGAAAGAATGGTTTTTGTTTGAATATCCTATGATAAACCAGTCCGCACACATTACATTTTTCGTAAAAATCTGTTAACTCAAATTTTTGTATACACCTCAATACAAATGTGGTCGCCATTAAATAATCAATCGATTGGTAATTATAAATATAAAATAATATCCGTTTTGAACTATTCTTATGTAAGGGATATATTATTATTATTACTGAAAGGGGTCGAGCAGCCAAGCTAGACGATTTCCGATGCACTAAATCTTAGTTGAATAAACGCTGAAATATTTGGGATAAACACGAAGTATGTGATACTCTTCGGTATTTGTAGAGATGCCCCCCCGCGACTATTTGTCTGGCTACACCACTGATTCGTAGCCAAACGTGCTACCGCCTTAGTCACTGCTGACAACTTTTTTTTTTAATTTCATTGTTTTTTAACTGTCATCAAATCTGCATTTTATTGACTTGATTTTTCCCTCCCTACTCCTCGTGGTTGCCTTCGGTGTATTCTCTTCCATTTTGAAGCGTGCTCATCTGAACGATCATCTTTACAGAATGAGGCAACCATGACATAGTAGATTGCCCGTAGCGAACAAAAATCGAGTAATCTGAAACAGTCAATCAACGCAGCAAATAAAATTCGCGTAGTGTGAAAGCACCTTAAGAAGTTAAGAAGTGTTCGAGCATACTCGACTCCTTCTCACCACAGCTTTCGTTGAATCCCCTGGTGCTCCGTTCATTATTCATATTTGTGTAACTATGTTGAGGCCTTGTATCCATAA
Source organism: Lepisma saccharinum (assembly GCA_022664845.1). Classification (NCBI taxonomy): domain Eukaryota; kingdom Metazoa; phylum Arthropoda; class Insecta; order Zygentoma; family Lepismatidae; genus Lepisma; species Lepisma saccharinum. Next base: position 15,158 of record JAGDQP010041638.1, on the reverse strand, counting down.
TTTAAGATAACTAAAATATGCTGACAGGGCTTATACAGTACGCTTTATTGAAAAAAAAAACGTAAACATATCAATTTCCATGTGTTCTATCAACATCTTCAGACAACACACTAGTGTCTGTAAAACGTGTTGATCGAGTACTGAGACTACTAGGCTACTTGGTGGCTTTTGTAATATAGTGTAATTAAAATATGCACATTGTGTTTTTTGGGGCAATTTTAGTAACTAATGACTTCGGTCCGTCTCGAGTCCATTAGCTGTTAAGTCTCTAAATCCATAGACCCGGGACCTCTGAGTAGCTGGCTTAGCGCCCCTAACCGCACGACTACCATGTCAGCAATAAAGTGTAAGTCTTGTCAGTGCATTTTAATAATCTTAAATTTACGTAACAAAAGAAATTACCTGAAAAGCGGGCTGAGAATTTTTAAATCGTACTTTGACGAGTTATTAAAACTAAGAGCTATCAAAGTTGAAAGGGAGGAAACTTCCGATTTTTTCTGTACATCAAGACTCTGTAGGTACAGATACAATTGATATTAAAGAGTGAAGTATGTGACTGGACCGGAGTTCGAACCCTGGACCTTTAGGTTACCGTCCCAATGCGCTTCGAGAGAGAACATCGACATCAAGAGTGGAAGGGGTGTGATTGGGAAGCGGGTCGACTAGTGGCACAGTTGGTAGCGCATTGAGACGGTAACCCAAAGGTTCCGGGTTCGATCCCCGGTCCAGTCACATACTCTTCACTCTTTAATATTAAGAGTTATCAGTTTAGTTATTAAAATTAAACTATCAAGAGTTATTAAAACAAGTTTAATTCCAGAGACATCTGGAAGATAAAGTTTTGACTTCAATAAAAAAAAAAGTTAAAAAGTTCAATACATGTATTTTGATTTCATTTATTACGTTAAACATTGTTTTATCACATTGAACAAGACTATAAATTATTTAAAGGCAGTGATATATTCACACAAATATCTTCTGGATTTAACATTATCTTTCTCGCATTCTAGTAACATTATCTTTTGATTTTTGAGTTTGACAAACTACCCAGAATAAATTAAACTACAAAAATGGTACAGTAAACTATACACAGTGATAAAACTCCTTTACTAGTAAATTTATAAAACTCTACAAATTCAAAAATAAAGGAGTGCGTTCATTAAGAAATACAAAAATAGAATCTTTTCAAGCTTTGGAACTCAAATAATGACACCTAAGATGTTGTACCAGAGAAAAGAAGTACAAAGTTACATAGATATTTAAAATGGAATGAATGTATATAATTTAGATTTATAGAAAATAAAACTAGACAAGCTTAAGTGTCTTTACACGCACTCTACCCGTAACAATAGAATATTGGACGGCGATGCACATTTGATACAAATATACACAACCAGGCCAGTGATAAAGCTATATAATATTAACAACAAATGGCTTATAAACAAACGAAATCAGTTCTTAAAAATATTTAACAAATACAACAAGCAATTATTTTTCATAACTAGTTTACATTATAGGACGGATTCGACTAGAAAAGTGTGCTGCACAAATCGTTAATCATTTGCTCACGAATCTATAATCGATTTGATCTACGTAGTAGTACGCGACAACGGGCTTGTTGGTTTGTACTTCTCCGCTGCAAGGGCAAGCCTTCGGATATTGCTTAGACATCCTGCACATGAATCCTGCAGCTCACCGTCTGTGGAGCTAATCATTTGAAGCAGATACTAAATCAAAAGAAGTAGAAGGATATGTATTTATTAGTGTCTTGAATTACACACTAGCGACGTTAGGGTCATTAGATCCTCTCACATAGATAATTAGTATCAACAGCTGATTGGTACAGATCATTCAGACAAAACGTTGTGTCTGGAGAGCAAAGGACTGTCAGCCTTTGAACTGAAGACTGAAACCAAAGTTTGATAAAAAATGGCTTTAATTCCGGTATCTGGTCAAACATGACTGACAGTATGAACGCCCGTTCAGTCTTTTATTCATTTATTTTGCTTGTAAATGGAACATCAAGGTTTGTTCGTTTTCCTGTGTAAAAATGTATGAATAGCGCTGTTTGATTTTGACATTGGGAAATTAAAATTCGATTTTTGATAAATCCAAATCAGTATCTATATTTCGAAAATAGAATTTTCAATAAAAATAAAAACAAATAAAAACTGATTCATTAAAATTGAAATAGAAGCGACTTTAACCCAAATAACTGAAAATGAATTTTATTAGAGAAAGTGGAAACTGAATTCTAATTTAATGAAAACCAATTACAACAGAGAAATCGGAAAATATTTAAATTGAGAACTCAGATAATTTTTAAGCTACAAAATTGAAAACGATTTAAATTTAAAAAAGAATGGAAATTAATTAAATTGATTTTTTTTTAAAAAGAAAACTTATTTCTTGTCATTAAAAATTGGTTTACCATTGCAAATATGAAATTATATGAAATTAATGCTTATTTTTTATGTATTTACAATAATTTCATTTTTGTAAACTGAGCAAATAGCTGGGATGTTATCGTTTTCCAAGAAAGGAATGGGAAAGGTTGAGATACCGTCGCGTCATTCCCCTGATGAAACTGAGGAAAACGCTGGATAACCTCCTGGTAGCATGAGTCGATGTCTCTCCATTGCAATTCAACACATTATAATGATTTCAAGAAATGAGTGAAAGACGTATGATAAAACATATAGTGTGGACGCTTTCATTGCAAACATTTCATCTGAACTATTTACTTGTCCAGACAAGATGTCTTGTCTGATAGTCTGAACCGGGTTTTATTTTAATGCAATATTAATTCACACACACCTATACTACATACACGAACGCAACCACACTTCGACAAGAGGCGTTTATCAAAACGGCTATAATATATAGGCATTTCAAGTGAGTTAAGTAGTAGAGAATGGATATATTACATATTTATAGTCTCACTAAAAATTTCTTTTAGTGTCTGATTTAGTTAGCATAGGTTTTAATAAGAAGAAATGTTATTTTCTATAAATAGTAGTGAGACATCACTGAAGTTTACCCCCTCTTTAACCATAAACGTATAATAAACAAAGCACCAAGTATTACTATGCTGATTATTAAAGAAACGAAAAAAGAGGTGGGATTAACCTGCGCTGTTTTTCTCTCTTGCAAAATACGAAAGACTATTGAAATTGGTGAAAAAAACCTTAGGATATTTTAGCAAAAATCATGTACAATTGAGGATATCAAAGTTCTCGAGCAAATTATGAGAGCTGCAGCTGAAATAGTGGCTACAGACAATTTCTCTCTGGCTCTTAAAATAACTTTGTAATAAGAACACAGCACACCAGCTTATCATACTTACTAGGAACGATGATTCAGTCTATATCGAAACTTACTCTGAAATTTTGCTGACAGAATGGACACGAAAAATTGGCTGCTCTTTATATTAATATTGCATAGTGAAGAAGGTATTCCCTTTGGATATCCCCCGTGTTTCTTAAGGGGAAATGTTATGGGGGGGGGATATTTTAAATCTTTAGGGAGGGGTGAAAGAAAAATAAACAGTAGGAGCTACACACCACGGTAGGTAGCAACAGGAGGCCTCATAGTGCCCTCAGAAAAAAATATATAGTAAAAGAGGTAAAAGGACTTAGTGAGGAATTGTGAGGAAAACTTGTGAGTTGACAATAAATTGGTGAAACGTTTTCATATCTACTGTCTATGAAAAACCATATATTACATCCCACATTCATGCAACCACCACACTCATTCACTTATATATCATATTAATATTCTCTCTCTCTCTCTCTCTCTCTCACACACACACAGAGGTACAATGTACAGTGTGTCCCAGAATTCTTTCCCTGATTACAAACATTCATAAGGCATAAAATATGACACATAGACAAATACTTTTTATCTTGAATTGCATGTAACATATTCAAGTTTTTGTGTACATACTTACTGTTAGTTTGTTTGTTACAGGGCCCAGTGACGTAACAACAGCGGAATCGGACACCATTTGCAGAAACATGTACTCAAACCAGGAGAAAGCCCAATGTGTCCTCTGGTATCACGAGACACAGTCACCAAAAACAGTCCAGAGACAATTCCAGACGGCATACCATTGACAGCCACCAGATGTCAAAAGCATCAAGATGTGGTACGCTAAGTTTAAGGAAACAGGCAGCGTCAGTGATCTCCCTAGAACAGGCAGGCCTGGACCTAGTGCGCAGACAGTGAGAGACGCCTTCGTGAGAAGTCCCAAGAAGTCAGTCCGCAGAGGCTCACGTGAGTTGCAGATTCCTAAGACATCAGTGCACCGCATCCTACAACATCGCCTGGATATCCTTCGGGCAACGAAAAGATCACACGTAGAAATTTATTAACTGTGTACACAAAAACTGGAATATGTTACATGCAATTCAAGATAAAAAGTATTTGTCTATGTGTCATATTTTATGCGTTATGAATGTTTGTAATCAGGGAAAGAATTCTGGGACACCCTGTTTATTTGTCCCATAAGTTCCATTCAAAAAGTCCCGTTCTTTCGAAAAATCATTGCGTCGACTTATGATCTCCCAAACTGAGACTTTTCTTTTCTGTAGAATCACTAGCCACCTCTGCAAAATGTTGCTTGCACCTTCAGAATATATATATACTGAATAGGTACCACAAAGGAAATTTTTACTTATTGTGAGTGACATAGGTAAAAACTTTACTATTGTAAGTTTCCAAGGTTTCTTGTTCGTTTCACTACAAAGTTGTAATTCTAGAAAAACAATGAAAAATCTTGTTACAAGATTTGTTGGTTTTAATTGGAGGGGGGAGGTGACTAACTAAGTCTGTGGGGTAATACCACCAGTCACCCCTCTGAAAGAAACACAGTCACCACTCTGCTTAACATGATGTTTGGTGTCCATTGGTCCAACATACTGTGGACCAGAATGTAAAAATACTTGGACAGAAGATAACTGTTCAGAATTTGCATTAAATCACAGCTTAAGTCATCTGTCAAATGTATGGAGTACCTGATTTGCATTTAAAAATGTTTTCATCAAATACAATCGAACGTTAGGGCATGAGAATCTGACACACATTGCTGTGAGCATTTACATCATTGTCAGTAGTGGTCAAATAGATTCATTTGTAGATTTTTGTCTACACACAGGCAAGCTGTGTCGCTTGTAGCTCATTGGTATAGCCTATAACAAGTGAGAGAACTGAGTTCCATAACCAATCAGTTCTTTCACTATATTCCGGTGTATTTTACAAGTTACCACAAACAAAGCCTTTGCAGGGGCGGATCCAGGGAAGGCGACCCTCCCAGAATAGGATACTTTTTTATTTTAAAAATAAAATAAAACCCATCCCAAAGTTGGAGCTCTTGAGTTTTTCAACTTTGTATTGTAAATGTAAAATAAAATCTAAAAGAGGTAGGCCTTACTTTTCTTTATGTTGCAGAAGTCAAATGAAGCAATACATCGCCTTGGCGTTCCTGCTCAGAAAATATCCACCTTAGAAAACGCAGGTGGCCATTTCTGTTCTTTCTTTTCAAGATGCGATATTTTGCGCTCTTCCTCCGTTCTCAAAACCGATCTTTGGTTCTTGTTGGCAGACAAGCTATAAACCCTATCTGTACGCAAGTGTTGGTCCATTTTCCTGTTTTAGAAATGTTTTGTAAAGTGTTATGAGACGGGAACTCTTGTGTATTTCCTTTGTTTATTCAAGGCTGTTTATTTTGTGTTTACAACAACCAAATCTGTCGTACGAACTAATCAAGCATTAGTAATTACATATACTTTTATTTGTGAATCAGGCGTGTTTGTATTGCATTTGTTAAAATATTAAGTTATTCCAAAAATTGTAATTCACATAGGTTAGTCGTGCATTTTACATGCAAGTACAATTGAAAATAGCAGGGAAAAGAAAGTAATAAAAACTAGCGAATGAATAGGAATTAAAACGGCTTGATTAAAAAGGAATTCGCATTCTTCTTCTTCTTCTTCTACTTATTATTATTATTAGTATATTTGTAATCCATCAGTATATATATTTTTAAATAAGTTAATTCTACAGAAGAGCTGCATTTTCTTTTCTAAAGTTGTTTGACTTTTTGTAATACACTTTGGTTTGTGTTGAGCTTGAACAACTCACCCCCCACCACCACCACGACCACCTCAAATATTCAGCCTGGATCCACCCTTGAGCCTTTGTGTAAAGGGAATTAAAAATTAAAAAGACATATAATTTCGAATTAAGTGCCAACTCTGTTATTTAAAGATAGCACTCGTCTTAACCATTACAGAAAAAGAATTATACTCACCTTAACCACACCAGCCTTGTGCATTAAGACACAATTATTGGAATCCTTCGACAGTTGGTACAGAGCATACGCTGTGTTACGGTGAACTAGAGGGTCTTTGGATTGCAAATACAATATTAATGGTTCTATAGCTCCATTCTTCCCAAAATTGTGGCAATTAGAGCCGTAATTACAACAGTTTCCGACAGCTAACGACAAATACTTGCGAAGTTTGTCATCTTTCTGCAAATATTTAAATATTAGATATTGTAAAAAAAAAAAAAAACAAAAAAAAAAACCACATACGTGTTATCTTCATTGTAAAATATTGTTAAGTTATAAGCAATATAAGTGTTATGCTAGGCTCGATATGCGAGACATACAGAATTGATATATGAATATTAAGGGACAAAATATACACATATTTAAATATAAGTATACGAACTGTACTAATAATGTCTGCAAATAGTGGATTAGGCTCGGATTTTTTAGTTTTAAATTTATTTAATTCCTTTTCGTTCATATCACTAATAAGCATTCTCGTTTCGTCAATTAAAGTCGAATTCAATATTCCCATTAACTCTTAGACAAGTTGTTGATGTTCTCGCTTTGGTACAAGTGGTCTAAGGATCGATCCCCAGTGGCGGCGTCCAGTATCGATATTCCCAACCACATCCCCATGAGCAAAAATGTCCCCAGATGCTGGTAAGCCGACGTCGGGATTTGTGGCGGCTTGCGTCAAAGAAGTGGCTCGAAGCGGCAAAACGTCCTAGCCACAAGTCGGCATTTGACGTCGTCCCAATGTATGGATTGAACTTAGCTGCTGACGTGGCGAGATATTGTAAGTCAGCCATCGTTGGTTCAGAGGCGATGTCTAATTAGACGGCATCATGGCGGCGTGCAGCGCAACATGCCAACGCAACGAAGCCGCCTTCATAATTCTGACACAAGATAAAATCAGCTAACTAAGTATCGAATACAAGCCTATACGCATGCCTTTAGTTCAGGTACAGTATTCGCAACGTAAAACAAAAGTCACTGGAGAGATGCCTCCATAGCGTAGTGGTTAGATTGACGAGCTAAAAATCGGAAGGTTGCAGGTTCAAATCCCGCTGTAGCCAGTTGGAAAATTTACAAACTAATTCACATATCATCATGAAGGCAATGGACAAAGTAGAACTAAATATAATGTATATACCAACAGACAGCAACCATTGCCACTAACCCTCCGTCAATAGGGTCAAATGCTCTATTTTGGCAAACTGAATAAGGTACTGTTTTGGTTGGGGATTCGATGGGTGGAAGTTGGGGATTTGGTGGTTCGAAGTCGGTCCATCCTGGTCAATAGAACGTCGGGCTTTTAGTAACAACCGCTCATTGGACCGACGTCGGTGGGGGGAATGTTACCACCAAAGGCCCGATGTTGGCCCGCCGAGTTTTCGCTCAGGAGGATAATGCCTATTGGAGAGTTGATTGAAGGAAGAAGAGGCAGACACTGGTTTCGAAATCCACATAAAACGGGAGTGGCTAAGCTGACTATGTAACACTCTCTTTGAACGACAGTCGCTTGACAAGTGAAGGCCCTCTATAGGCTTCCACACTAACAACATTACTGCCTCTCCTTATTTATTCCACTTTATCTTAATCCCCAATGGTATATGCACTTTTCGTAGAAAATATCATGCATGCCTAAAACATTCGGCATTTACATCATATGAAATTAATCTAAAAAAAAACTATTGGAACAAGCAAATTAGTTTTAAAACACATAAGTAACAAAAGGTGCCTGTCATGCGCAGGATGTAATTCATGGAGCAGCCAGTTGAATGACAAATAGGCAATGTGAAACAGGGACCTCCCCCTTCGTTTTCGGCCCACAGCAGACGAGAATTAAGGGACATCCCTCCCTGCCGGTCTTCTTCTATCCACACAATCTAATTACAATATGCATCGTCATTTTTGTAGCTCTCAATCTCTTCTATGTGTAGATGTTTAACGATTTTTTTCTGAAACCATTGGCAGTATCAAGGCACCCATGCTGCGCACGCCTATGAAGACGAAATGTTAAGTAAAATTAACAAATGGTAGGATACATCTTATAAATACACCTACAGAATATTTAGCATGTTCTTCAGTTGCTCTTTCGCACTGCTAAACGAACAAAAACAAAACAAAAGACAATCAATACAACATTTGAATTAGACAAAGAAGAATGACAACTACGTACTTTTAAATTCATAGATTATAAAGTAAACAAAAATATAGAATAAAACAAACAATTCTTTAATAAAGGATTCACTCTAAGACATTTTAAATTGCACATTTAATTTTAAATTTCTAATAACTAATTATTCGGTTAAAAAGAAATAAAATACAAATTAAAGTATTATGGCTCCTGATACAAAATGAACATTTTACTGTCATAGAGAAGCATGCACATTAAATCTTTTAAAGAGGGTGAGCAACAATTATTTAAATACAAAGATTCAAATTACATATCCAGGGGTGGATTTCGGCCCTGGCAAGGCGAAAAGTTTCCAGACGCCTGGCTTGACACAGCAAACCCTAAATGAAACCGAAATCCACCTCTGTATATATCAAAAGAGATATAATGCTTATTAAGTTGTAAAGTGCACGTTTTAGTTTAGATTTCAAAGCAAAGAAAATATGTTAGGTAAAGCTGTGTTTTGTGAATCTATTGCTATGATTCTGATGAATTTTCGTTCTTCTTTCTTTCTAAGTACTTAAATAGATCTACCAGTCCATGTTGATATAAAGCCGGAGTAACCATATTTCGCTTGATCCAATTAAGTTTTATCAGGTTGCTTAAAAATGAAAGGTAAAATACTTATACAGTGAAACTTCGGAATCACGGACACCACTAGGACCTAAAAAATACCCGCTATTAGGAAGTATCCTCTACTTATAAATACACATTGAAACTTTCTTTACGCGGTCATAAGCAATTAGAAAAATACATACAAATTAAATTACTGTATAGTAGTTTTATCTAAAGTACTGTGCATTAATACAATTTAGTGTACATACATCGTTATCGTATACAGAAAAAGGCGAAATATTGAAATACAGGAAAACACAATAGCAATACATCGTTCTAATGACGGGGATAGTAGGGCAAGTTTGTGTAAAAGTGTTGCAAGTATTAAATACAAAAGTATTCTTGTTTTCACTTGAGTTTTGTTACTCGATTTGCCGTTGTTACGGAGTTGTTGTTGTTGTTCTTGTTGTCTGTGTTGGTTGCATTACTTTGTTTGTAACGTACTTAAAGGTGGAAGCTCAATAAATTTTCTTGGGAAATTTCCTGCCATTGCTTGGTGTTACAAAATCCTAATGTGATTCCTGGGTTCTTGGACATCGATGTGGAAATGAAGAAAACTACAGATCTGTGTCCCTGAGCCAACGTTCGGAGATGTCGGGCGTGCTACAAAGAGAATAGTGGGAATATCCAGCAGTTGACGGGACGTAGACTATAAATAAAACAATAAAGTGGGAGGAAGAGGTTTATTAGGTCATGGAGTAATGCTAACTCCAGAACTGCTAACGAAGCAGCACTAGTATTATCAAAATACAAATTTTGTTCCGCTACAAGAAACCCGTACTAGGCATATACATATCATTGCGATATAACTGAACGTGATTAACCTACAAAAATGTTTAATACCTTTCAAAATACTAGAAAGATTAAAAAAAAAGAATTTAGTAATAACAATAATATAAATTCAGAATCAAAATAAAGAAGAAACGAGATGAATCCAAACATAAATAAAAAAGTTACTCACTTCAAAATTACGAATGTTTTGCTGCTGCCATCTATCGAGCACCGAAAACAACTTTTTGCAAATGAATATTTCCTGCAGCAGTAATGTATGATATGGTATTTCCTCTCACTTGATGTGCTCACATAACAACATTATTTAACTTCATAAAATAATTAATTAAAGATTTGAAGCGATAAATAAATATTGCTCACAGGAGGCTGTCATTTGTTACTATTATTGTTGTCATGCGTCATACGAGCCTACGACCATTCGTATTGACTTTGGAAGAGGGGAGGGCGTTACTTAATTCGTCACAAAGTTATAACTCACATCTGAAAATATTTTAAGCAGAAACCCGTACAGACGACCATCACATGATGGCCTTGTCCGCTATAGAGAGGTTTTTGCTTAAAAATAAAAATCATCATCAAACTTTCCGCGTCCGTTTTTAAGAGAGTCTGCTATTGAGAGGGTTTCCTTCCATAAGATTCAAAATGTCATTCTGCCGGGGAATTTAAAACTCCGTTGTTTAGAGGTGTCCGTTATCGGAAGTTTCACTGTATTAAAACCAACATCGGCAGGATTCACAGAAATATTAAAGAAGAGCTTGAAGATAGTATTACTTTATTTTAATCAACCTGATGCCGACCGAGATTGTCGTGTGGTCCAGCGTCTCCAAGGTCGCGAGTTCGAATCCTGCCTGGAGCATGGATGTTTGTGGATATTAACAAGCACTGTACTTATATAATCGAGACAGGCCGAAGTAAAAAAAAAAAAAAAACGTACAATGGCCTATATAAAATAAAGTTTACGAAATTTTTTCTTTTAATCAATCTGATGAAGCTTCACTGCATCAAACGAAATGTTATGACTACGATTTAAAAAAAAAAAAAATAAACATGTCTCGGTAATCAATTTATGGTGACACACGGTGCTTATACGATTAAAAGAAGCTTTCAGGCTGTATTTATTAAGGTGCATAATAGGGTTTCGTATTATACTTTCTACAAATACATATAATTATGCTTCAGGAATTAATAATACATTGATCTAGGCAGAGCCTTGAAATTTACGATTTAGAGAAATAGTAAGTACATGTCATCAAAGGGTAACCAACATGCAAGATTTAATTCTAGTATAAGAAAAAGCAAACAAAATCGGATGATTTCTGTGTAACACATTAATATTTAAAAGGTGCGAATTTTAGAAGATAATCTTTCATGCACTGTTAAGCTCTTTGCAAAACTGACTTTCACGGAATAAGTACAAGAACCACCTCGACTTCCATTATTCAAATTTCTTACAAGCTCTTTGCCCGATATCAGCACACACGATAGTGTCAGAACAGGTACTTAGAGGCCTGTTCCGAAAAGAAGAGCTCTGACCTTGAGGGGTCACAGCGCGTCGCAGGAAAAGGATGGATGGGTTTTGTTTTCTTTTGGCAATATTGCCACTCTCAATCTAAAATCAGTTGTGTAAAATTTTTGTGAGAGTGAGCTGTGTTTTGCCTGTTTTGTGAGCGATGGCTTCTAGGAAGAAAGAATCTACACTACGAAGCCAGACGAGGCATAATATTTATCGTCATGCAATTTATGGAAGATGAAGCGAAAAAGGGATCACCACCAATTCCTTTACACGTTCAGAAGAGGGTTGCAATAGCAACTGAAGTGTCTCTGGTGACGTATAAAACAAGAATTTGTCAAGACTGGTGGTCAACTATCGACACCCGGGAAGGAAAGAAAAAGAAGAGAAGAAGTAATTCAAGATGGTTTATAGCCAGTTGGAAACTTTTGTTCCTTATCACGCATTCCCTCTGCGGGAGGGGCGGTCTCTACAGCACTCCAACATAGCAAGCCTGTTGAGTTCCTTTTTTTTCTCCTTTTTGGATAAAAATGGTCTCGGAAAACAATCACATCAGGGCTATACGGGGGTATATTTTTACATTTAGCAGGGTCATCTGTACGCATGAAAATACTTAAAAATATTATACAGTTGGAAACATTGCCATTTAAGGGGAAATCCAGAGAAACGATATTGTATGTAACTCACCCAGCGCTTTCACCCCAGAGCTCAACTCTTTGGAAGCTGATTTGTAGTACACACGCTGTACCAAGGTATTGTGTTTTAAGTTAAAATTATCGATGAGTCTCAACTCCTACATTTTGTTAGGCTGAAATAAAAGGTATCAGTACTACGCTACTACCGGCATATAGCAAGCTTCATTATAGTACTCAACTCGACCATACTGTCGGTCCTACACAGAAATCCTTGAGTACTTTGCGTTGTGTTCCAGTTTAAATACAGCGAGGAACGAAATAAGACATGGAAAGGATACCGCCTAAAATTATCTGATATAAGATACTGATACTCCAAGAAAAAAGTATCTAGATACCAATACACGATACTTTATTAAAAATACAACGCGTACAAGTATCGGATACTCCTCAAAAGTAACTAGATACTTTACCGATACATGACATGATTTCTTTGACAAACGTAAATCTAAAATAAACAGTACTAAAAAGACGCCAATCTCCATGTGACGTCATTTCTATAGATGCTACCAACACATACAATGGACATTTGACATCTACATTTGGACGTGTTCTTTTACTTGGATCCTTCTCTCAACGGCTGCACTGACTTCCTCAGTTAGCATCGCACAAAGTATTCCTTATTCTGATACTCGATAGCGCTTAAAAGTATCGAATACTTCCCAAAAATATCGAGTATTTGCCAAGATACTATATATTTGTATTGCGAAACCGCCCATGTCTGCTTGTTACTGCATTGTAACTTGCATAATGTACAGAACAAGTCCGTTAAAGAAGTGCCTAATTTCGCACATTATTTAACACTACACAGTTAAATATTTGCGATAAGAATATCAGACATGTCAGAATATATACTGGTTTCACACGGTGCATACAACATTTAAAACATTATTTTTTATTAGGTTTAAATAAATGAAAGATATAAGACAGAAGTTAGTAATTTGGATGAAAATCGAGAGAAAAGTAAAATTTAAGTATGTGCCAGAAATAAAAGCCTTAATATTTAGAAAATTACTCGTGACTGGTGGTTGGATGATTCGGAAAGTTACAACATGCAAGTTATACAGGGAAAGTCAAAAAGGTGATCCCGATTTCAATGAGCTGCTATGCAAAATATAATAAGTTTTTGTTCTTGAATGTTGTGTGGTTCTCAAGACAATCTCTTCAAGTTTACATTAATGGCAGTAGGTTCCGTGTTGGTTCCACCGTCAGGAGACACCACAGTTCAGCACTGTAACATAGTGACGAGCGGAAAGCTAATAGACTGGCCATTTCGTTCCCACACATGTATTCTTGTGAGATTTCTTTTCTGTGGGAATTTTAAAATGATGTTTTCGTATTACCACTTGAAACGACCCTATTTCACTTGCACGCGCGCATTGCAGAAATTGACTTAGATACACTACAAGGAGTTTGGCTGAAGCTTGATTACCAGCTTGCTGCGTCCTTCATTTCACATCGAGGCAATACCAAACATTTGTACTTATATTGAAGTAATTATAATACGTCCCATCTTTATGTTTTATAGTGAGTGAAATAAAAGATTGAAAAATACCACGATGGCGCGGGAATTTCAGGTTTTTTTAATGTGCTTACTTGTGGCATAAGCAAAAATTCTTAAGAATGTCAATGCACTACAAATCTCTACAATTTCAAGACTACGTCAAGTTTGTTCTTCAAGGGGGGGGGGGGGGAAACACATTTAAATATATGAATGAAATATAGAAAAGATAAAGATAGGCGAGAAAGGGAAAAAACTTATCTTTTTTTTTCCCCCTATAGAATCAGCCTAACCATTGTCCAGTAATTTATGAATATTACCAGATACATCATTCTAAAAGTTTCGAAACAGAACCTTGGAAAAACACTGAACATAAAGATAAAATTTGTGACCTCAGATTATGAGTGTGTCTATGGGAATAAGACGACTTTATGAAAATCCATAATAATTTTATTTGTTGTGAATAAAATCGAATACGTATATGACATTGAATAGTGAAATAAAACCAGATTTGAAATGTTTGTTTTAAAATTGCCAAGTCGACGTAAGAGGTGTTAGTGAACGCGTGATGGTGAGGTCTGCCCTTGTGAGGTTTACTCCCATGAGACTGAACACCTATGATATGATGTAACTTGATTTTGGGAACAATGCAAAAGAAGAAGTCTATAAAAATTAACTTCAATCAATCTTTTAATTGAAAATGTACCACGCTATTAGCTACGAAACGTACAATCCTTTGTGAAACCAAAACATACGGATCGAAGGCATTATAATTACTTAAATAAATGTTAGAACTTGTACGTCGATTTAATAGGAATAATACTTTCTTTATTTGTCTCTTTGTCTCTACAAACTGTATATAGTAAACTTGAATAACACATCATTGAATTCGGGAACACCATTTTGATTTACTCTGTATTGAATGAGGATTCACATATCAACGCATATTAGGCAAGTCTCCCGACTTGAAAATCAAGCACAAAGAGCTTTTCTCATATCCCATTACCTACCACTAGGTCAATCACGAGATCTCAAGTACTTAGACATGAAAAGCGTATGCCACTAGTACGTCAAGGCAAGAATATTGTATGTTATCCTCCTTGGAGCGCTGTAACTATTGATATAGAATACATAATTTAAAGCAAAATAATAATTATTATGGTTTATAATATGAAAAACATTAAATGAATGTTATGATAACACTGCTTTAGCATATCTCAAAAGGTACAGAATGCCCATATCTCGTTTCTGAGACAAATAGAACAATGTACACTCCCATTCAAATAAAATGAATGATGGAAACATGTTCTAGGTCCGGACGTTAGACAACCTAGCCACATCAAAAATCATATACGTAGCAAGAACAGTACATTGACCGTTCACTTTAAATCCACGGCAAATATTGCTTCGGTATTGGTATATTGTATGAGAGGCAGTCAAATGAAAACTGGTCAGATGCCAAAAAGTGTCATTGAACATTTATTACGTCAAAAGTAATCTCTAAAACTGTTAAGACCAAAGACGGTCAGTCCCAT
>JAGDQP010041637.1:0-16826 GCA_022664845.1 Lepisma saccharinum | reverse complement strand
CTACAAGCAACTTTCAATCGGACTGGCATATGGTAAAGGAAATAATGGAAAAGGTAGCGGTCAGGATCTTACGCGCCATTCCAGTATTCGCTTACTAAAGAAGGAAACAATAAAAAAAAGGATGGTCGCCGTGAGGTTCGAACTTGAACTTTAATTATTACTTTCAGGCATCTAGTGCTAAGCCTGGGTCATTGGAGGAGAAAGGATGCTGTCTGCCAGGGCCTAAGTTGAAGGTACCATCGAGAGATTTCCTTGGCGTGACAGAGGAAAAACTGGAAAATCTCAGTCAGGAAGGAAAGGAGTCGACTAGAGCCTAAGTTGAGAGTACCATCCGGTTTTTGCCTGATGTGACTCAAGAAAATTCCTTGAAAAAACTGTCAGGGTCGGCAATCACTGGTATGGAACCTAGGACCCGTGTGAGGATGTCACGCCAAATTTTGTAGAAAACTATAATTTATACGGATAACAATCGATAGAACCCTTGACACCTCCTTGACTTTATACCCCCGCAAACTGAAACTACTGGCGGAATCCCTGCGCTGTACTAATTGATTTACGGTGCTTCATGTATTACAGAATTTCACGAGCCTAGCCACGGGGCAACGGTGAGCAGTATCATAGCCTCCTATGTATGTACCAGATAGGAGGCTGCGGCAGTATCTATCTTATGTAAATTAACAATGACAGTTGCAGCTGTATTCCAACATCAAAACAGGATATTCAGGATGATTCTTATTGTTCGTATTATTTACTTAACTCCTTATATAAATTGTTCTTCTGAGGAATTGAAAATGTCACAAAATTGACTTCAAATAGCATGCAGTTACTCCGTAAACATTACAGCAATTTGTTGCACGCATCTCGTTGTTCATAATTTATATGGTATCATTTATTTTGTACTGAACTTTTAACGCTTTGAAACATTGACGCTGATTTATGTAATAATACAACTTATAAAAAGCACTGGAACATTTAAGTGTCGCTGTTACCTGGAAAGTCTTTCAGAGGCTTTTAATAGTGAGCAAGGCAGTAGTTATATGACACCGTACGAAGTGATAACGATTTTAGGAACCTACTTTTAGGCTGTAGCAATCCTGAATATCTCGGCTAAGATACTGGAGAACCTTGTTCGCTGCTTCCATGCTTAGCGCACTGAGGTGCACTCTACCTCATATGAAATTGACTACCAGAGTGTCCTTAGTACTCATAGGTACCTTGGGAGTTAATGGCGATAAAGCGTGGGTCTGGCTACCCACCTGACTTCGGGCCATTGTTTGAGAATATGTAGAGCGCTACCTCCACATCCCCCATGCGCTGTTCACGGCACGTGCACATTGCACAGGGGATATATTTACAGTTTTACTTGTGAGATCAGTCCAGACACTTCTAACCTCGCGATTAATATCAAGAAAGTTAAAATTGAAAATATATAGAACGGCTATTCTGCCGGTAATACTTTACGGTTGCGAAAGTTGGAGTACGACCATAGCAGATGAACATAAATTACGTGTGTTTGAAAATAAGGTTTTGAGAAAGATGTACGGGACGAGATGACTGGAGAATGAAGGAGACTGCATAATATGAAGAACTCCACGGACTGTACGGTTCACCAGATGTAAAAATAATGAAATCGCGATGACTAAGGTATGGAGTCCATAGCTCGGATGGGGGGAAACAAAGATTATATTATATCCTGGTTGGAAGTCCGGATGAAAGGAGGCCACTGGGAAGACCGATACCTCTTTGGGAGGATAATATAAGACGAAATCTTCGAGAAGTAGGTGTTTGTGATGAAAACGCATGATCTTGCTCAGGACAGAATTCTGTGAAGAACGTTTGTTACTGCGGCGATGAACTTGCGAGTTCCATAAGTCATAGAGTTAGTTAGGATCACAAGGGGGGTTAAAAGGGCTCTTGAAACATGTTGTACGGCAAATATTGAGATGGCTTACAGTCCAAATACTATATGGACTGTCAAACCTATACAGTCCAAATCGTCCCAAATACCTAAACACCAGGATTATGTCGGGCTTTAGCCAGACATTGAATATTTTGATATTGACTCGAGACTTGACGATGAACGGGATACAGTTCTTGCGTGGCATAAGGAATGTGTTAAAAGTTAAAAGACTTTCGATTTCCAGAAAGAAATCTTGGAGTATTGCAAGAATGACGTTTTCATTTTGGCAGAGGCATTGATTCAATTCTCAAACCTTATTGAACAACAAACGGGAGGGATACAATGCTTCCTGCAAACAAGCACTATCGCCTCGTGTGCGATGGAATGTTTCCGTTCACGCAATCTTAAAGAAAACACCATTCCAATCATCCCCCCTTGAGGTTTTCAGCATCGTGACCAACAAAGTAAAACGGCAAAACAATGGTTAAAATATATAGAGTATAAAAATAATGTTACATTGCAAACAGTAGAAAATGGAGGTGAAGTTCAATTTAAGCGGTTTAAACTGGATGGCTATGACAAGAGAACCCGTACTGGTTACGAATTCTACGGCTGCTACTGGCACGGACCTACATGCATCACCCAATTTCGTCGTCTTCCCGTTGATGACGAGGGACATACTTTGGAAGACCGGTATAAGGCAACACTAGCGAGATAAGAATTTCTTAAAAACAGTTGTAAAATTAAAGTTGAATCCATCTGGGAATGTGAATGGAACAAGATGGTTCAATCATCCCCTGAAATTCAAAGTTTCTTAAGAAATGAGTGTTGTGAAATGCAAGATCCTTTACGCCCTAAAGACGCCTTCAAAGGAGGACGCACCGAATGCTTTCGTGCCTTATATGAATGTGGTGAAGATGAGTATTTAGCATATCTGGATGTAACCTCGCTTTATCCGTTTGTGATGTCTAAGAAGCCTATGCCAACGGGAAAATTTAAATTTCATAAAGACAAAAACATGCCTGATCCAGCTAGTGTCCATGGTCTGGTTCACTGCAAAGTACTTGCTCCTAAAGACATTGCTGAATGATGAACCATTATTACTGCGTACTGGGAATTACCTCGGAGAATTGACTAATGAAATAGAAGATGGGTGGGAGATGCAAAGTTTCGTTGGATTGGGTGCAAAAAAATTAATGTTATGCTATGAAGAATCTTGTTACTGGTGAAGTGAAGTATGTTTACAAAGTTCGTGATATAACTTTGAATTATCGAGCGAAAGAGCAAATAAATTACGAGCACTATTACAGTTTGGTCACTGAAAAGTATGTTAGTCGACAAATCTTTAGTCCTAACAATATCTTGCGCAAAGCAGGATACAAAATCGTTTCTAAAGAACAGTACAAAACACATCGAATGGTCAATAATAAGCGAAGGAAGCTTAATCCCTCAAACAAGGAAGATTATTCTACTCTTCCCTATTGCAGTGAATAATTTTCGTACAAGTTACAAAATGTAAGTTGATAACCAAACGTTTGTAAAGGAAAATCTGAAAACACTTTTTTGATGCAAAGTTGCAAACTATTTTCTTCTTAAGAAAACTTCTTTGTGAAACAAAAACTAAATTTTTTTCTTACGAATTTTTTCTTACAAAGTTTTGTTCTTAGAAAAAAATTTTTGTTACCTTTTTTTGTTACGAAAACTTGTTGTTCCAATTATTTATGTTAATAACTTTTTTTCTTACTAAAACTTTTTTCTTATAAATTTGTTTTTAACTTTTTGTTGCAAACTTTTTTCTTACTAAAACTTTTTGTTCCAACTTTTTGTTGCAAACTCTCTTCTTATAAACTTTTTCTTACGAATATTTTGAAAAGACATACTTTTGTTACGAAATTATTTTTTGTAAAACAAAATGACAAAAATTTCTTTACCATTTTTTTGTGATGACAAGTACTTTTCTAAGTTTTATTTAATACACAATCAAGGGAGTTGTTAATACGTCAACCATACGAAGTAGAATAATTTCCTTGCTTAAGTCTACACACTCATGGTCAAAGTCAAAGGAAATATCGTGAAAGCACTCATCACAAATTATACTAAAGCAAGGTGTCCATTCTTCAAGACTTGACAGCACACAGTCGACAGCCACCTCGGCAAAAATACACGCACAGCTAGCCATTGTTTCCTGATTCAGCTGCAGCAGACTAAGTCACAATCGAATCGCCGTGGCAATTTATTGACTTCATCAAGCAATTTGATTATTTAAATTCAAGTGACGTCATTTCCTAGTATGTTAGTGCTTGTTTGCTTAGTTCTTGTTACAACTCTACAAAAATGTTATTTTATTCATAGAGCCTACTTTAGCGCGAGACGAGTGTATTAACACTTTTAAAAGCTTTGTAATCACTAAGTTCAGCTTGTATACTCCTTTTGTAGTTCGTATTCTGTGAGATATGCAACCTAACAATACTACTAAGATACTTTTCTTTTGGAAATGTAGTCTAACATCCGAGCATATCAGACAATAAGAAAACTAGGTGATATCATTTTATTAAAATAATCCATGGTTGGCGACACTTAAAAGTTTAGTATAAGTTGGCAACTCTTGATGACGTTGTTGAATTACTATACAAATGGCAAAGAATAACTTATTAAATTATTTTAAGATGGAAACACTGTTAAGTGTAAGATGACAACACTGCTTGTTCAGCAATGCCAGCTGGCCGTGGTATTCTCTCACAGACTATTTCCCCCACCTGTCTCCTACGCTTCCTGTTTCAAGTAAACATATGGTTGCAGGCTGTGAAAGCAAGGCATGGACTTCCGGTGTGCAGTGCTAGTTTCTTGGTGTGTGTGTTTGTGTGTGTTTCTGATGGGGCCTGCAAAAGTTGGCATATGCGGGAAATGTTCTTGCATCAGGCGACAACAACCAGAAGTCAAGTCCCGTAAACTTAGGAAATATTATTTCATTATACTACCTAAGATTCTGCCAGGGAAATATAAAAAAGTAAGTAATTATAATTTCTCATTACCCATCTATTTGTATTTATCAACCTTACAAAACACTATATACAAAGGCTATACCCAGTTTAATTCATTGATATATTCAATACAAGTCAGCTACATGGTCTCAGGAAAGGTAGATTTATCAGTTCATGTCATATAAAGAGAGTACATTGTAATTATGTGGTGTCAATCACTTGAATTGACACAACAAGCAGTCCAATAGATCTCATTTTCTCCTTATATGTTACGAGTAAATGTCTTTTTTGGTTATAATCAGTTCTTTCTAGTTTTCATTTGATTCAAGGTACTTCAAATGCTGTTTATCGTCTTAACCAAACAGTCTTTTCGACAATAACCTACATGCAAAATCCTTATATACTCATAAAAATACAACTGAAAGGGGTAGATGATTTCTAGAATCATGTTCAAGCTACTTCAAATGTGAGTTTTCTCGTTATATATTGTTCGGTATTATGTAAATCCATGCTTTTCGCCTTCACATACGCGTTCAACCTAGTTTCAATGACGGTTTTCTTGTTACATATTGACTAAATATGATTCTTAGGACCTCTCTTTGTATTAATAAGCGCATAATATAGGCAATTTTGATTTACCAGAGTTGATTTCCCAATTAATATGCAAAGTGTACAAGTAAAATAATGTCTACACTCCATTCTGAACAGTCCCTCACGCGAGAAAATCGAAACAATGAGTCTTTCGTACCATATTTTTCGTGAAGATATAGTTTGTTTCTCTACTATTCGTGTTGAAATACCTATTTCAATGTTCTATATTAACAAAATTGTATTGCACATGGTCAAAATCGGGCTAATCGTCTGCTTTTGTGCCGTCATTTTCATATTCAAGAACTTGTTTTGTAACAACTAACCTCTAATATGGCGTTATTCTCGTATTTTCGGGTTTCAAAAGTAGCTGAAAGACTAGTTTTCGGCTTAAAATTATGTTTGAATATCTCTTTCATAGTGCTTACCTATAAATAAGAGGACTTCATTCCCTGATTTTCACATCAATTAGTCCTTTTCGTGTTTAATTAAAGTTCTTTCTACTTCAAATGTCACTTTTCTCCGTATATATTGACTGGAAGAACTCCTTCCTGATAACAAACACCGAAATAGTTGCAATTTCATCTGAGAAATCCGCTTTAAACACGTCATAATCACGTTTGTGCTATAGATTACCACCAAATAATTCTTTCCAAGGTTAGAATACAATGCAAAAAACTAATTTCTAGTTAAATTATCTGTTAAATAAGTTCTCGAAAGTGATAGTTTGATGTTTAATTCATTACTTTTTCTATTTCAAAAGAGGTCTTTTCTCCTAAAAACGCCAATGAATACCTATGTGAAGCAGGAAATAGCCTTCAAAACAGTTGCTAATCGACTAAGTTCTACTTAAACATGCATGTCAGAAGACGTGTTATATAGGTTTTCCATTGCATAAAACAATAAACACTTCGTATTATGGTAAAATCAGATTTCAAATCTGGTCCAGATGCGTCTCGTATGCTATTCAAAGGAATAATCATTCTGTATTAAGATAAATTCTCTTAAAGTAGCGTCTATAACTCTATTACATAGTTTTTGCATGTCCTCTGAGGCAATATATACCTGATATTTCAACTTAAAATAGATTTCTACACATACAGTACACTTCTTTGTACACTTTCAGTGCGCTAACTAGCTCACAAATAGCGATATTTTAGTAATTTCGACTTTAAAAGTCTTAAGAAACATCTCAAAAGTAAAATATTAGGAAAACTTTTGCGTAGAAATGCATTAGTCACATATCATACGGTTCTTTGTGCACAATAAATGCACTCCTAATGCAGTATTTTGGTTTATATTGACTCAACTCGCACGGTTCTACATGTAAAATATGTATATTTCATCGTCTCAGGACTTCAAATCATTCATCTATACAAATAGAGGTGTGAAAACAAGCAAAAAACACTTCTTATGCAAAATAATCACATCTCTCCAGACTAGAAATTAATCATAAAAGATGATAGTATTATAGCAAATAGATATATCCATATTATGTATACGTAATTTCTTATATAAAGCTATCGTTAGATAGATTATCTTTGAATATTTATCCTAAACTATGTAAATTCTTCTCTTATTTTGTATCAAACCTGACTTTTACTGTTTTCAAACTAGTGTCACCCTCGTATATGCTTATTCAAGAAAAGAGTTATCATGCATTTTGTTTCTTACCTCGTGGGAGAACGTTTTCACTTCTCCAAATCTTCTCTGACACAGCGAAAATTAAAACGATATTTGACGTGTGCGACAACAGATGGCGCAGCAACAATTATCGTCTGGAGGAAGACACATCGCTGTCTCCAACCTCTCCAATCGACACGACCAAACTTCCGGTTCACATAGCCAGAAGATTCTCAGGGTTCTCCATCCTCTGGTAGGTCAACGGGTTGAACTCGAGGTCCAAAGGTGATGTTCTATGCGGAAGCAGATGACAGTTTTGTCAAATGGCCAAAAATCTCAAATTACGAGCCCAGGTGCTTGAATTTCGGTGGAGGGAGCTCCGACAGGAGTGAGTATCTCTACTATTTAATGATTAATTATCTCCATCCATTTATTAGAAAGAGGAGAGAGGCAACAGATGTCTTGTTTCGTCTCAAAATTTCAAAACAGAAGAAGGAGAGAGTAAAGAAAAAGTTTTCTCTATATCGGCCAGCTGTTTTGCCTTCTTTCCAAACACTTCATTTAAGTCTAGTATCGTTTAACACTGGCGTTGTGGTTTTCGAAACAGCACTGAGAAAGACCCTTAGTGTCTGTCATCCTGACGGACGATTTCGACATATCTAGCGTATGTCTTCTTGATTTGTTATCGAATTCATCTTACGACAGGATAACACAACAATATTAATTTCTAATGAGTGGTCGCTATAGGATGTTCATAAAATAATTGACATGTATCTTAATTATTAAATAAAAAATAAATACAAGTAATTGCATGAATAAAACAATGAAAATATAAGATGTTGAAGGCAATATGTACATCAAATGACTGAAAACTTGATAGGAAATTGATTATTGACTATTTCATGTTTGATACTATTAACTAATGCATAGAGTATACACTGTATGGACAAAAAGGTGGTACCATATTGAACCTTAATTATTTATCATATTATTATCGTCGACTACTGTATAAATCATAGTTTTTACTATAATGTAAGGTAAAATGCTAATTTCTGCAACATTTAATGCAGCACAGGCGGTGAGCGTGTACAGAAAAGCCTTCTTTAAGAAAATTGGATTAACGCATGTAACGCACACAATGCAAGCGGACATGAAAAGGCGCCCTAATGTTTTCGGGGTGATATCCCTGTACAATTGTAATATTGGTTCGCTTTTAACAAGGTAATTTATAAAATGAGTTGAAATGGTCAGATTATGGTATTCGGGGATGTAGTTACTGTAAGCTAGAAGGAGAAAGGACAAAAATCGTTCGTTATTTCGGGGTTTTACTGTATTTTTTTTTTTTAGGCGATATCCCGTATTATACTACTTAGCCATCAGAAATACTTACACGTACATTAATTGGCTACTCTGTGAAATCGCGATCGAATCACGAGACTAGAGAGCGCCTGCATGAAAATCGGCCTAAAGATGATTTTCATGAAGCGTTGCATTGCTTGCAATTAGGGTGAATAGGCAATTGAAACACGTGCTGTTACCTTACAATAAAACATAAAATAAACATTTGTTTCAATTAGTTACTCACCCAAATTGGAAGCAACGCAAGCTTTCATGAAAATCAGCCCTTACTTTCAGAGATTTGTTCTTCACTTTCACTCTTCTAAATTCTGGCTGTGCTCACAATGATAGGCATAGCAAAATACCTTAAATAAGGTCCGCAGTTAATACTAAAAGGGCTGTGCTCACCAAGATGAAAGTTGTGATGTTCGGATTCAGTTTTATTTTTGTTTTTTTGGCCTATCTTCTAACGCCTTTAGAAAATTTCAAAGACATCACGCGTGAGCTAAGATATTAGGTCGGATTTTCATGTACGCGTCTGTTCCGTTCTTTACTAGCGATTTCTATGACTAGGGCCTAGCAAATACATATGTTTTAACGCGTATGTCAATTGGATACTTAGGAAAATCGCAATGGAAACAGATGGCTAGCACGGGAATTAAAAGCCAACCTTAGTTTTATAAACGTCAAAGTTGGAAACACTGAAAAGAAAAGGAAAGAGCGTCTACTTTGTCGCTACCCCTCAAGCACTCCGAACATTATTATGTCCACTAACCTACTTTTTTAAAATTATTATTCCTTTAAATCGAGTTACAGGATTTAAAATTCTTTATCCTTTTGCACACTTTTCAGCGATTTACAAAGTCACGTTGATAACAAGGTGCCATATTATGCTGTCTTCATTCGCTAATTCTTATTTATCGATTCTAAAGGTACAGTTCCTTTTTGTGAATCTCTTTTCCTGATTGCATTGACCATTGCAAACAAACGTTCATTTTAACAGCACCAGGCAATATATTAGAATACCTTTTTCTCTTCTTTTTAAAGATATTTCTAGTAAAAGACCTAGAATATTATTTTTTCTTTGCTTTCTCAATGGTGTTTCTGTGTGTGTCACTGTGACCTTCAGAAAACGTGGAGGCAAAAGCCCATCGAAAGGGAAACAAAATTGTGTTACGATTGATTAGAGAATGAAGCTGAGTCCGTAGCGGGAAAACGCAAGTGAATTTTGTTTTAGCTTTTCTAAAACTTTTTACCTGATTTTTGTTGAGACGTCTTCTCCCATTTCTTCTGACCCAGCCCCCTGGATTTTGAGTGAATAAGCTAACAGTGTTGTCAGCTAATAACTTTTGTCACTAGCTCATTTGTCACTGAACCTAATAAAGATTAATAAATGGTTTTATAGATCTTATTATATTAAATGTTCCTTTTAAAAAGTATCCCTGCGCTAAAATATAGTGAGTTTCCCTCACCCTTTCGGACAAGGAAAAACTCAACAGTGTATTTCTATCTCTGTCTGACTTGTAGTTACTGACAAGCAAGGTTTTCCAAGTGTCACACCCGGATTTTCTTGAAACTCCTGCAGGTGATAAAGGGTCGAAAAATAAAAGACACGTATTTTTTATATCGGTCAACGTGAAGGTTTAAGGGGGCGAAGCACGCCCTAAAGTGCGAAAAGACGACACTGAGACAACTTTTAACAAGCCAATAACTACCAAAGTACACTGCAGATTTGTTTGAAACGTCTGCAGTGGAGAAAGAAACAAATAGTAAGAAACACGTATTTTTTTATATAGGCCAAAGTGGGGGTTGAAGGCGCTAAAGGCCCCACCTAAAGTTCGAACAGAGGGCATTGAGACAACTGGTAGGCAGGTCATATTTACCAACGCACACTGCGGATTCCCTTGAATGCTCAAACGTTAAGCAGCAGCAATATGCCTTCTGCTCTCCAAATGCTGAGTAATTTGTGAACGTTGGTCAACCGCGACAGATTTACCACACGGTTCGCAAAATAGCATTTTGCCATCAGTAGAAAACACATCCTTATATTCGTCACAGAACTTCTGCAAACGAGATGAAACACTTGTCTTTATTTTAGGCATTTTATAGTACGAGAAAACACAGACACCGTGCTGAAGCACCACTCAGAACACAATAAACGAAAGGACACGTCGTGAATTCAAAGCCCTGCAATGTAGTAACTGGCTTGTGGCTGGGTAGAATTCCCCACAATCGGACCTTACGTGTAGATTAAAGTAAGGCGCCAGAAGTATGCCAGTCAACTTGTTCAAAGACAAAACAAACCTGACAAACTCGATATGAAAGAGGTGTGGGAGAATAACAATTGTTTCTTTCGATGTAGCAGGCCTTAATGAGCGATTTTATGTTTTTAAAACGAATATTCTTAAAATATATATTTACATACGGAAAACTGGAAAATATGTGTATTATGTAAAATAAAATTTGCTGTGGTGACATAAAAGGATATGATCAACATTTTGGCAAAAGAAAGGACCTCTATCTCACTACAAAAAAACAACAACAACAAAAAAAAACATTTATTTACCTAAAAATCCGTTGCCTAGTAATGATATCAAAAAACCAAGTCATAGGAAGAAGAATTAGTCCAAAAGTCGCCATAGAAGAATAGAACTTTGAAAAAGCCAGGATTAAGATAGTAAACACGACGGAAACTCGTCGTCACCTACGACGTCATACTGACAGACTCTGACGCTACCCACTGTAAATACAACGACGAAACCGAGATTTCCTAACTCGGCTTCGTGGCCGAATGGTCAAGACGTTCGCTTCTTGAGTGAAAGGTCCCGGGTTCAAACCGCTCTTGGGTCAGCACCTTTTCTTTTTTTTTCGAAATATATGTTCATATGTTCGTATTTATTATTAATAATTGCTTTTCTGCTTTTTTCGTACATTATCTTAAATTAGTGACCATGGGAAAGTGGAGGTTAGGTAAGGTTAGGTGCGGTCATGTATCTTTACATTTTCCTCTCTCAAATTCCTAGCGCGAGACGCTCTTCGACTTCCGCCGTGTTTACTATTTTAATCCCCATGTACTTTGAAATAGTGAACGAATTCTCCTATTTAGGAACTATAATAACAAATGGAAATAATCCAACAGCGGAAATTAAACACAGAATTCAAACTGCCAACAGAGCATACTTCTCACTATTGCCCATACTCCGATCAACGGACAACGAAAACAACAAAACTCACAATATACAGAACACTAATAAGGCCTATAGTGACGTACGCCTATGAATGCTGGGTACTCCGAGAACAAGACAAACAACTACTGGGCAATACTCCGGAAGATCTTCGGTCCAGCAAGAGTGGAAAATGGGCAACGAGGAATAAAATACAATCATGAACTGTACAACCAGCTCAAAGACTAATGCCCGGTTTCACCAACCTTCCTTAAATGTTAAGGAATCCTTAAGTCAATTTAACGCCTCCTTAGCGTCCTACAGTGTTTCACCAACCTCCCTCAAAGTTAACAGTTCCTCAAACTCTACCTTAACTTAAGGACGCGATTTACCTCCCTTAAGTGTTTAACGCGCCCTTAAAGTGAGAAAGAATATGGCGGACTACTATGAATATTTTGACACAGAGATCTTTTATATTGAGTATTTAACAAGCGTCAGACTGGAAAGAATAATTCTGAACAGACCAAACTCTTTACAAATGTTTCATGAATCAGAATTCCAACAACAATACTGACTGAGGAAAAGTGTTGTGTACAAAGTGTTAATATGAATTTAGCATTATTTGAATTTGTATTTTATACATTTCCTTCAGGCATCTAAGGTTCCGGCTGGATAGGGGAGGGAAGAGGATCCGGTAAGGTGTCGGCCAGGACCTAAGTTGACGATACAATTCCGAAAATTGCCTGGTGTGACTGCGGAGCAAATTACCTGAAAACCCCCAGTCATGATGGCCGCCCACTGGGATTGAACCCAAGACTTCCCAAATGTTAAGCCAATGCTCTACGATCATTTAGTAGAATTATTTGAATTCGCAATAGATCGAAACCATCTACTGACACAAACTGCACTGTTTTTAATTACTCTGCACTTTAATGTCTCTAGAACAGTCATGGAAAAATGTACAGCGGGTAAGTAGCATTTTTTTATGGGCCAGACGGTCAGCTTTACCTACGCCGGAAGATATATAAGGGACTGTAAGAGACAGGCTTAGACAATATGGGCCTATGTAGTCCATAAATATAGATTAAATAAAAATTAATGCTATATTCCTCTAATACATTTTTAGTGACTGTACATTTTGGAATTCAGATAGTTATAGGTGATATCAATAGCGCGCCCAAGGCTAGTGTTAATGTGCACTGCAAGGTGTTATTTGGCACTAAAAGAGGCAGGGGGAAATTCATACAATAATATTTGGTCGATGTTATTTTATGCGTATCAGTATCTCTTAAACAAAGGAACTACAGGCGGGGTATGGGGAGCTGAACCCCCAAAATCTACCAAGGCCCCCGTTTTATCAGTAATCTTTAGTGAACTCCCGACTTTTTTAAAAATGAAATACTGTAGCCTCCTTCCCTTATACATATTTTATACTAGGACCGTGGTTGCTCATAACTCAATGATTAATACATGAATAAAAGTACGTCACTTACACAGTGATGACAAGCCATGAAAACTAATCCTTGAATATTTTGTGTATTTTGGATTAGGCTGGAAGTGGACGATCGACTTTAACTGTTTGCTCTCCTGTCTAGCTTCAGAATTTGATCGAGCACTCTAGTATTGTTAAGTATGAGCGTTCTGGACAGCACTGATATGCAGTCTTGAATAAAGTTTCCGTAAAATAAAACTTCTTAGTCGAACATTGTTACATGCAATATGCGCCTACAAAGGATTTGTTTTGTACATGGTCTGTGAAAAAGATTTTCCCCACCCTGAAAGAAAGACGGTAAGTGAGGTATCAGGGAAAAAACTGAAAGGTGCCAGGGAATTTCCCCCTCTCCTGTAAATAACGCTCTGTGGACCTGTGTATTGTCAAATGCCAAACGATATGTAATATTCGCTCCTAATTGCTCTATTCTCTGCTGTTCTTGGTACTATTAATTTCACACATAAACCGATGGAGATTCTGGAGTCATGTGGATGAAAGGTCAGAAACATAAAGAAATATCACAGATAATATGCGACTCACAGCTTTTAATTCGTGATACTGCTGTGCACTGCGTCTAAAACCAAACTTAAATTGCTAATTCCCTATTTTGTGTTGCCCATATTTTATATTTGGGAAGGAGCTCCACTACCACAGATCTTTTTTTCAGTTAAACAAATAGCAGATCTTTTCTGCTCGAGTTATTGTATTTCAATAAAGCAAGCGTAACGTACGTAACTCAACAGAAAACTCTTACGAAAGACCAATAAGAACCAATTCAAAAGCGAATTAACATCTCGTGGAGTTTTCACACAAGTTATTAAACTGCATAATTTCAATCTGCTTGGAAGAATAATGAGAAAATGGTTTTGATTTCTTTCATATTAGATTTTTTGTTTTTCTTCATTCCTCATACATAAAAGGGGAAATCGCCAATGCCAAGAGATACATTAGTAGACAACAAAATGACCGTGGTGAATGTAATACATCCAAAATAAACTGTAAAAGATAGGATAAAATGAATTTTTATGGACGGTAACAGCACAAACCAAAATAAGCTGTGTTTATTGATACCTTGCAATGATTCCACCAACCCCATCGTGAGGGGTTTACCCCACAAAGTCTCGCCAACACCAACTTTATTTTTTTTTGCTGTGAAAAATCGATAGAAACCGTACAAAACTTCACTTATACCCTCCCAATTTTGACTTTACAACCCCCAAACTGAAAATCCTGGCAGAAACCCTGCCTGGAACAAATTCAAGCAAAATGTTAATTCTTAGGTGCTCTCTTCTCCTCGCTTCCCATATTCTCAGAAGCTTACTATGAATAAGTTTAATATCTATTTTGCTCTAAAGGATAAATCTAGCAACTCATTAGCTTAAGAAAATTAGTCCAATACGTAATTTTGCGTCAGCTTGTTGTTTAGCTTAAAAATTATAAACGATTGTGTAATATATACAGCTGTACAGTCATTTTAACAAGATAAAATTTTTATTTTAATTGCAGGTTATCATTACTTTGAAGCAAAACGTTTGCAGGTAGAGACTTTTGCACTGAATTTAAGTTCTAAACTGTGCTGTCATCTAGCGAACATCGTAGTAACAAACAGAATCTGACATGCTGTAAAAGTTTCAATTTTGAGATAATTTATCTAAATGGACTAATTGTAGACATAACATTCTGTAAATTGGGCCTGCACTCACTCTTCTTTACTGCTAAATCAACATTCATAACCAAGATGCAGTATATTTCGATAAACAGATACATTAAGTCAAGATGTGAATGAGATTAGTACAAACACGCTAACGACTCGTTTGTTAAGGGACCCTTAAATCATTGCTTTAAATGTTGGTGCAATGACAATAACTTAAGGGCTGCTTATATTCTTATGCATGCGTTAACTAACGCGCCCTTACCCCGAATTTAAGGAAGG
Source organism: Lepisma saccharinum (assembly GCA_022664845.1). Taxonomy (NCBI): domain Eukaryota; kingdom Metazoa; phylum Arthropoda; class Insecta; order Zygentoma; family Lepismatidae; genus Lepisma; species Lepisma saccharinum. Next base: position 1,807 of record JAGDQP010041637.1, on the reverse strand, counting down.
TTGATGAAATCGGGCATAAGACTTATTAAAGTATGTAAAAATAACCCGACTTCGCCGCCATGGACACGTAGCTAGATGGTTCAGGACAGAATTGCAAAGAAAATTTTTGAAAGTCAAGTGGAAGGGAAGCGCACAAGAGGTATAGCGAGAAACCGGTGGCGGGACGCAGTAAAGGGAGATTTGAAAGAGGCAGATATAAAAAATGGTCTTCTTTAGTGATGAACCGTCCGCACTGGAGGCGATTTTTTCAAGGAGGCTAAGGCTCGACTACGAGCTGTCACGTCATAAGTAAGGTAAGGTACATATTGTGAAACCTGAAAATATATGGTATATGAATACGTGTAATGACGTTTTCTGAAAATTCAATTAAAAATACAATATTTTAAACAAAATGGCTGTAGATGATGTTTCCATAAAACAGACCTACGTGACTATTGACACAATTTTATATATGCAGGATGCTTATAAACTACACTGACAAATTTCTGAATGTGATTCCCGACATCAAAACAAAACGAAAGTTGTCCTGGAAAAATGAATTTTAGGGCTTCATATGTCAAATACAATTAATAGCCGAGCTTATGCGCCGTAGTATCGTCATTTACGTTGAATTTATATAATAAAAAAAATTCAAAATTCCGTAATTTATGCGCGATGGAATTACAGGATTATTTTATGCGTTATTAAATCATGTTTGTGAATAATAGGTTTGTCACACTGGCCTCATGGGTACTGCTTTTCTCCAATGTGTGTTATCAGATGCTTTTTAAATAACGTTTCTGAGTGAATGGCTTCCTACACTGGCCACATGTTTCTTTCCCGTGGGAGTTATCATATGCCTTGCTAAATCACGACTCAGACTGACTGTCTTGTCACAGTACCCTCATGTATGCTGTTTCTCTCCCGTGTGAGTTATCATATGCGCATTTAAACTAGATTTGAAATTGAAAGATTTTTCACATTGCACACATGTGTACCCCTTCTGTCCTATGTGTTACCATATGCGTTTTTAAATTACCTTTCAGACTAAATGACCTGTTACACAGCCCACAGGTATGCCACTTCTCTCCCGTGTGAGTTATCGTATGCGTTTTTCAATCACACTTCCGATTGAATGACTTGTTACACTGCCCATAGGTATGAAGCTTCTTTCCCATGTGTTTCGTCATATGCTGTTTTAAATAAAGTTTTTGTGTGAATGACATAAACACTGCCCACAGGTGTACAGCATCTATCCCGTGTGAGTTTTCGTATGCGTTTTTAAATCACACTTCCGACAGAATGACTTATTGCAATGCCTACATCTATACGGCTTCTCTCGTGTGTGTGTGATTATATGCGTATTTAAATCACTTTTGTGACCGAATGACTTGCTACACTGCCCACAGGTATGATGTTTCTCTCCCGTGTGAGTTATCATATGCGTTTTTAAATTGCCTTTCAGACTGAATGACTTGTTACACAGCCCATAAGTATGCCTCTTCTCTCCTGTGTGAGTTACCATATGCGTTTTTAAATGAGCTTTCTGATTGAATGACTTGTTACACTGCCCACAGGCATGCCGCTTCTCTCCCGTGTGAGTTATTATATGCGTTTCTAAATAATCTTTCCGACTGAATGACTTGTTACACTGCCCACATGTATGCTGTTTCTCTCCCGTGTGAATTATCATATGCCTTTTTAAATAATCTTTACGACTGAATGGCTTGTTACACTGCCCACAGCTATACTGAATCGCTCCCATGTGAGTGATTATATGGATTTTTAAATTACGTTTATTCTTGTATGAGATGTGACACTCTTCACA
>JAGDQP010041636.1:347-16827 GCA_022664845.1 Lepisma saccharinum | reverse complement strand
AAGAAGAGATGAGCAAATATGTATAAGTACGAACAAAAAGATATAAAGTTGTTTATAAAAAGGATTCTTTGCCCTGTCGAGTATCGAATCTTGGCTTTCCAGTTACTAATCTAACACACTACCATTACACCAAGCCTAGCTACAATCACGTTGGCATTGTAATTTATCCTTCACGTAGCTAAGCAGAACATGTATGATTTTTCCGAGAGAACCCACTCTACATGGTACGGGCTAAATCATGAATTTAATCTCCAGTCATGTTGGTACGTCTTTTTACACCTTAGAATCCAATCGAATAACGCACAAGGCACGCTTTTGCTCTGATGACGAGGGATCTTACCCTTAAACAACTCCAAAAGGTTTGTTTATAATATCTATCTACACGTCATTATATTATAAAATAATACCTTTTTGTGTTAAATCAATTAATTTATTGACATTATAATATTTTTGTAATTAATTTGAAACAAACTAGTTTGGGACGGTCAGTTTTGCCACAGCTTTGTAACACATATGATGCGTGAAATTTAGCACGACAAGTATAAAAGTTAGTGCGCCATCTTTGTCATTATTAATTTTGCCAGAACTCTGCAAGAAAACCTGATGCGTGAAGTTCAGCACTGCAAGGAAAAATCAAGGCTAGTACAAACTTCGCATAAACTTGCGTACTGTCTGGGAACCGCCCCTTTAGTCCCCAGGTATCAAAAATGCACTTCCTGCTTGTCTGAAAAAGGTGAAATTCGGGAAGAACATTCCGCTCCAGGACAAAATAATTATGAACAGAAATTAATAACTTGCAGTGGCCTCTTTTTCAGAACATAAATACGGTAACAACCTCCCGAAAACTGGAAATGAAACAACTATTGGCACGTTTCAGAACTGTGTTATTTTGACAGTCGAAAATGATGTTATGAAAACACCTGTCAGTGACAGGCTTGAAAAAAAAAAAGTAAATAATTAATAATCAAAAGCGTTGTCAATTTACTTCTGTTGCTTTTGTAACAGGAAACATTGTTTAGTTTATTATCGAATGTTTACTTATAGAAATGGTAATTAATTAACTTTAAAGTGTGTATCTAGTGAATTGGAATTTACATGTTTGGAAACGAATTACGACGAGAGAAATGCATCTTTTGTAATCAGTGACCTTGAGAGTCACGTGTAGATTGTTTACTAAACGTGCCTTAGCACACACACACAATATTCCCATTTGGCTTATAACAGTATTATTATTATACTGGATTGTTAACAAAAACAAAAGAACAGCACATCGAACACAAGCTTAGATATAATGTAAGGATTGCGCATTCAGAGAAGAATACAGTTTGTTTATAAATACACAGTAAACCGAGAAGAACGAGTGCCAATGAAGCCTATCAGAATGCATAGGTTTCGTTCGAGAGTATAAGCACTGAATCAAGAAGAGGTTTTTGTTGTACGAACACCAAAGAAATACATTGAAAGTGAAATATCTGCACTAAGATGGTATTACACTACGTTAATGAAATTTGAACAACAGATTATTCTACCTGATGCATTACAAGGTCATAGTTAACCGGACATAATTGAACGGCAGCTTTGGGCTCGTCCACAATCAGCAACAACCATCGTCGCCTTGACCGTCCATGGTGCCATGAAACGCCATTCTTTATGATGACATCCGCCATCTCTAGGATAGGATGCATGCGCATGTGTCGGTGACTGCAGTGATTACTGAGGACAACTATTATATTTGATGTAATTGCTGTAATTCACTCAGGAACTACAACGGATTGATATTTGGCGGCCTAGGATGGAATCTTTGCATCAATTGGCGCCCCGTGTGGGGCATTAAAGATGGTTACTTCTATCGATAGATTTCCAATTACTCAGACAGTCATCCAGTGGTTTCATGTACTCTGTTCAAATGTCCAAAGCAAAACTTTCAATCTACAACAAAGAGAAATGGGGGAAGGGGCATTCGTGACCAGTTCACAGCTTTCAGTATGCATCTTATTCATACTATTATATAAAATTAAAGAATCAGTGTATAGTAGAACAAATATATATATATATATATATATATGTTGGATCCTATGAACGAAGACGCCCAAAAAACTCAACAAGAGTTTCTACAGTTTTTTTTTCTCCTCACATGGTATTTTTCGTAAACTTTTTTTCTTTTATTGGCTCCCTTAACATGTGCAAGTAACCATATGTTCCAAAACCGTCTTACATCTCACTTTCTGATTATATTATTCTCTTGTGGGAACTGTTCAGACAAGAACTGCTAAAATGCTCTGCGGACATCTGGACTTGAACAATCTCAAGTTCGATTCTCTGCAACGTTATGTTCTCAGAAGAAAGTGTAAGGAACTAAGATCCATGCATGAGAAACCAGTCTGTGTCTGTAGATTATGGGATTGAGGAGATGGACCTTGCGAACCACTCCTCCAGGTTTTCTCTCTCTCTCTCTCTCGTTTTTTTCTCTGTTCCAACAGCCTAGCCATATCGTATTTATCAGGAGCTGCAGGAACCACCATGAAAGGCCATGGCTTTGGTGGGTTGAAACATTTTCTCTGTGTGTGTGTGTGTGGATGTGGATCTCGCGCCTGGAAAGAGAAGCCCGGCGCATGCGATGTAGTTCAGAGCACCCTTGCTCCAGAAGAGAGAGGGGGACGGGAAGCGGAGGGGGATGCTAGCACCACCCTACCATCCGCTGAGAGAAGATAGTATAGGAGTCAACGGAGGCTCCGGGAGCCGAAAGATCTCCCAACTCTTAGATAAAAGACTATTCGCGCGCGCTTTTCACAACCCTTCCAGTTCGAAAAAGAAATAAAAAAAATATATTGACCTTCTCCGAAAAATTGCGGGTCAACCACCAGTTACATAACCTTCGTTATGTCTCCCTTATTAATGTGAATTTCAATCAGAAATGTAGTTACGCGTAACGTTCAGGATGGTCATGATTTCGCGCGTGATTGTGTGTATGCGCGCTTGTTAGTACATACATGGATGTTACGTGACACATAAGTGCTGCAAATTATATGTACCCTTCTAAAGAGAAGAGGTGTCTACTATTTTTACCGTGAACGAAGATATATAAATGTGGTTGTTACCCTGTCCTAAACAACACACGAGAAGTTATCACAACAAAGGCATATAAAACAACCAGGATAAAGTGTGCAAAAGAAGAAAAATTGAGTGCATAAAATAAGTTCTTTTTCTTAAGAAAGAAGCTGTATATGTGTGAAGTGATGAAAATCTAATTTTAAGATAAAAGATTTAAGATAAAAGGTGTCGTGTTCTAGAAAACTTGAGAAAGATTTCGAAGAAATGAAAAGTGTTGTGTGTGTACCCCATCTATGAAAATACTAGATAAATATATAATCACTTATTGTTGTGATAGTTTTTAAATATGGTATTCAGATGGCGTGTGCGTTACGGTTGACTGTCGTGTTCCTACAAAATTTGTGATTTTTAAAGTTGAAACGTGCTTTGTGTTTAAATCTTTTATTTCCTAAAAGTGCATTAAAATTTGTGCGTAATGTTAGTGGCACTACAAGTGGAGATGCAGTTGGAAATGTCGGGGAATATTAAGGACTCGGAGTGTTATTATAGCAAGTAAGTACACAAATGTTAATTTTAAATCCTTGCTTCAAAAATATAGATGTGGAATTGTTAGTTTGTTATTTTATTCTATATTTTATTATTTAGAGATAAGACTTATAATTAAGTATAGGTCAATCCTCTGAAAGAAAGAAATTTTCCCCAAAAAATCTCGTTTGCCGAGAAATTTCTCGAGAAAATTGTTTAATCTTATTGAATATGCAACTTCAAAAAGAATTTTCAAAAATGTTATTGTTGTTTATTGTGCAAACATTTTAGTGAATATGATGTGTCAAATGTCTTCTATGCTTTATTTATACACAGCTAAAAACTAGTAGTTAAAATTGACCTTAACTCGGAACTGTTACAAGTACCTTAGCTTTAAAAATTGTTTGTGGTCGATCTTAAGCTGCTCATTTTTGAACACTGTAAACTGTTTTCCAAATTTGTATATTGGAAAGCTTGATTTTTTAAAAAAATTCTGGTGGTATAAGTGAAAATTATACTCAGTGATCTAAAATTTAAAGTCAACTATCTGTGTTTAAAGAGATATACGTGTTGCTTGTGATAGTGGGTTGTCCACATTAATATTATAAATCCGTTTTTTTGCTGATAATAAGAATAATGTTACTATTTTTGGGGGTCTGATATAACTAACCTCCATCCCAGCCTCCACTAACACATATGAAAATCTATTTTCTCTTCAATATTTGAAGAGTGGTATTAAATAAATATATTTTCCATGATTGCTTGAATTCTAACCGAGCAAGTAATTTTCTGTGTATGTATTTCATGAGGGTAATCCAGCGAGACGTAGCAAGCTGTTTTTCTATCAAACCACGTACATCTTTTTTTTTTTTATTTATTGAATGGAACTCATTTTGCTCATTATATATTTTCATTGGAGGGAAGGGCGGGTACCAAATCTGATCAAAATGAGAGATTCGTTTCCAAAATCAATGTTTGCTTTTTGAGCGATTAAAAAAAAAAAAATCATTACCAATAAGCATTTTGTATGGCAGCTTTTCTCCACAACACGAAAAGTGTGATAGAAATTCCTATTTGCTATCGCGAACTTTAAAACAACAATTTGGTTAAGTTTAATAAACATTTTATGTGGTCTCTTTTAACTGTGTATCAAAATATTTTCAACCTGTTACTGGGATTCGGTAATGATTTATCATTCAGAAAAACTGTTGATGTGGAGTCTAAAAATCGGGTCATATTTCGAGTTATTTATAAGCTATATTAATTTTTTACTACTTAAGCTTGTTTTAGCTTTTTTTTCGGACCTTTTTCTGTATGTGTGCTCCGACCACTCACAGAAGACGTTAGTTCAAAGCCTATTGATCCATACTTATAGGCACTACTATAATGATTAGGTAAGCAGAAAGATTTACAACAATCAGTTAAAATTTTTGTATTTTGAACATTTTCCGGGGCTTGTACGTTTGTTGGATATTGATTATAAATATGATTCTAAATAGAGTCCACGTTCCGACTCGATTCAAATATCATGTTCCGCTGTAAATATTTCACCATATTTATTATTAGTATTAGTTAATCGCTGTTTAATCATTGCTATTATTGTTTTTACTTCTTTTTCACACTTCCCATCTTCACTTACAGTACTCCCTATATACGAGAGTAAGTCAATATATAAGTCGCAAAATGAAATAGAAATAAAATTTAAAATAGCTATCTGATGAAATTTGGTTTTATTTTTCAACGTAATCTCCATGGACATTTAGGTACTTGCTCCAACGTTTTACGAGTCTCTCAAAGCCAGCAGCGAAGAAGTTTCTTGGTTGGTGCAGTACCCAGCAGGTAACCTCCCGACGAACCTCCTCCATATCCTAAAACCGGTGACCACCCAGGTTGTTCTTCAGTGGTCCAAAGAGGTGACAGTCGGTTGTTCCAGTTGTTCCCAACATATGGACCGCATGTGAGCCATCGTGGGATTCGCAGTGTGTGGACGAGCGTTGTCATCCAACAGAAGAACTGCATCTCTCAAAGCACCTGAACGTTTCCTGCGAATGGCTGACCGTAATTTCGTCCGGGTTCTGGAATATGTAGCTGCAGTGACAGCGTAACCCTGGGTCAGACTGCCATCTTTCCCACTTGGCACTGGAATGACTCACCACCGCACAAAAGGGTAACTACTAACGCCGTTTACGATACACGGTGGTGCTGCCATCTACACCGACACTTGGCTAAATGATCAGTGCGACTTATATATATTGACTTACCCTCGTACATGAAACTGTATACCTCTTCTTCTTTTCTCTCTTCCAATTTGCATATTGACTTTTATTTATTTATTATTCCATGTTCTTTATAGATTTCGTTTTTGTAAACATCTTTTGAAGAGATGTTTCATTCCCTGCAACAAGATCATTATTATCTACAAATCGAATGCGTCTCATTTTTCTTCTTTTGACTATTATTTCCTCTTTTTTGTTTTTGAGTGTAAACTTTCCTTCTTTTTTTAAAAAAAGAAACATGAGTAAAATAGTCGAAATAAAGAAAATTTAAAATATCAAAATAAGGCTAAAAACTTGACAGAATCAGGTGGCAGAAAGAGTTTGTGATGCAGTGAATGTAGTTTAAAACTAATACGTTTGTATTTAGTTGTTTGTTTGTTAACGGGAGTACCTGTTATATTTCAATTAACGTGATGAGTTGTATCGTTTTACAATAGGAGTGGTATGTGGAGTGTGAAAACGAAGAACTTAAACACCATGAAATACTGTTAATAATTAGAGACCATCATTTTGGAGAGCACGCAGTGAGAATGCTGTATATTCATATTTCACATGCAACGCTCTAGCTAGATCGTATATCTCTATTTGTGCGTGTGTGTATAATAACGAACATGTCCAACGTGCATACACGAAACAGAGAGAGAGAGAGATTCGTAGAAAATGGTTGATGAATCAAAGCCGAAAAGTTGAATAGTTCAGCTGCATTAAAGTGAAGTGCATAGCCATCTTAATAAAGGATGTCGTTATTTTAAACAGCAATAAAATTTAGGGGCAGTGTAGCAATACTATGCTGTTTGTCGGATTTTCTGTACGAACGATCATTTTCGGAAGAAAACCAATTAAGTCCAATTTAGTACAACTTAAAATAAATAATTTTTTTAATTTATGTACACTATTATGTATATGTACACTTTGAATTATTTATGTATGTGCAAAATTGTGAACAATAGTACTGCATAAATATTTGCGATTGCGGAAGAGAAAATATTTGTAAAAATTGTTGAAAAAGCAGGACAGAACCCTGGGCACCTTTGGGGGTAACAAACGTGGCTAGCAAGAACATACAAACGCTAGTATTAAAGAATGTTAAAGCAAGGGTGATTAACTTTGATGTTACAAGGTAATAGGTACAGCAAAAAAAATAGATACGTATAAAAAATGACCGTGAAAGAAAGAAGTAAGGGATTCTTCCAGAACTTACTCACCAGGGGACATCACCACCAAATTTTCGACCATCCCACATACAAAATTATTTTTTCTTTACCGTTATATAAACGCTACAAAACTCTTATTTAAACTCTACTATCCATCCCAATCTGGCTTTACCCCCTACCCCACCCCACCCCAAATTTAATATCTTGGCAGAATCTCTGAAAGATATGCACAATATTCCCTATCAAACAAGACCTGAAAACAAGTACTGAGATTTCCATGTTCACATTTTTTACACTTCTTTTGCACGAAACAAACACATCCTGAGAAAGCAGTGTGAAAAAAAAAATGTACAAGAACCATATTATTTACATTAAAGAAAAAATGAGTTATTTTTATTAGTAACTACATTATTATTTATTTCAATAAGTATTTATGCACCTTTATAGTACGAACTTGGTGTTTTCCTCTCCAGTCTAGTTTTTTTCTGACACTGATTAGCCTATGTTTACTTTATTTAATAAAACATCACCTTTTACGCGTAACATTAAAGTAATCTTACCGTGTTGGAGTGTATTATTGAGAGTTGCTCTTTCCTACTCTCTTTTCCTCATCTCCTCCTCTACGCCACAATTTCGCTAAAGAAAAAAACATCGTCATTGAATAAACAACTTAATCCTATATCGTCTTTGTCCTTTTCCTTCTTTCCTTTCGGTTCCTCGTTCGGTTTTAGTGTTCGTTTTTTTTTTCCCCCCGAACATCTTGTTCTAGGAAGTGTATTTTTCCTCTTTACGCACGAGAACGTTTATAAAGGAAATCGCTCTTTTCCTTATTTCCGTGGAACATCTACGTAAAGTGAATACAAATAGCGCTGACACGATAGTTGTTTAATATACGATGTTTCCAGACTTATGCTGCTTATAAATGCGAAGATGAATTCGTTGGACAGATTTGAGCATAATTTGTGATACAGCTATGCGAATTTCTCAATACATCGATATAAAATCGAAATATCGATGTAAAAAATAAAAAATCGATTTATCCAATATGGATCGATTTTTCGATTCGATTGACATTCGAATTCCAACAATTTTTTACGTTTTATTTCCACCGGTTTATTTTTTCGATATGAAGGATTTTTTGATTTCCATTGATTTTTCGACATGAACAATATTCGATTTTGATGATTATTTTTCGAAATGAAATGTTCGATATTTCGATTTTGGACACATCGTTCGATTTGCTTAGCCATATCGAAATTCGGAAATCACACAGGCATACTTTATGAAAAACGTACATCATAATTTGTCGAGCTGTTATTTATGACAATCCTGTGACACCTTTGGCTGCCTCTAACTGGGAGAGTACACATTGTTCGATATTTCTTCAAATGAACTTTTTTTGTGTGAGTTTTGTTTAGCTTACAAAACAGTTTGATAAAACAAAGTGCATAATCGGTTCATACTTTCCGTAGCTGTCAACAAAAGAAATGTTACTAAAGTAAAGACACACTTTTGACACGGATTATAGTATTTGGAACACAGTCTGCTCTATGTAAATGATTCTTAACCGTCTTACCGTGGCACCTTAGAGTGCCGCGATGATTGACCAGAAAGAGTTTAGATGATAGCCTTACTTTGCTCTGATTTAGAGACGCTTGGAATTCGTGTCTGTGTGTGTGTGTTGCCAACTGTTTCTAGAAAAGGAAGAAGGGACACTTTAGCAGAAAACCATTAGCTCATACAATCTAGCGCAGGTCTAGTGACTCTCAAACTTTTCCTTTAACTTACAGCGTATGTACAGTGTATAAAATTACCGCACATCCATACAGTAGGTAGTAGCACTGCGCTAAACGCACTATTCCCGCTACCAAGGTCGATTAGAGTGAATGGTAGTTCGAGATATAGTCGCGGACAAATGGGCCACGGTGGTACCTCTGGTGCTAGGGGTCGTAGGATTGATCCCTGCTCATGCCATGTGGGCTTTGTGGTGGACAAATACTGTGTGCGATGGTTTTTTCGGGGCGCTCCAGTTTCCTCCCACTTTCTTCATTCCATCATTTCATCCCATCATCATCAATACGGCCTGAGCCATAGTTGCCTTAAAATAAGTTCGATTCAATTCAGTCGCAGACAAAACTAAACGATCTTGTATTCTATAGTAAAAAGTATATACAGGTATATGACGCCAGGGTCGTTTTGTTTTGTCTTGAACTATATGTGTCAAATGCTCCAGAATGTCGCATGGTAATTTAATTGGTAGAGTACCAAATCGGCAAATCGTTAGACCGAACTTCGATTACTCGCTAGGACGGTGACCAATATATCGGTGCGTTTTTCTACTATGAACACACAAAACATTTGTGTTAAAGAAATTACGTAGATTATTCTTATATTCTTCTTTTTAGTTCTTGAGACTGAAAAAGAAATCAATCTGTAAGAATTAGTCTGTCGCATCTAAATGCGGAAGGTTGTGGTAACCCATTAATTTTACTAAACAAACAACGAGGAGTCCGAGAATCACGTCCATTCTTTCCTCCGATGTGTCGTTTAGCTTCCAGAGCAATATAAAAAAAGTTTTTAAAAAATTCAATAGAGGGGCATGTGCCAAGAAACCTGGCTGAAATAAGATCCCGACTTAAGGCGGGTGTACGTATAGTTTCAGCCTATTAAGAGCCCATTCACTTTCAGTCCAAAGAATGTCTTTTTTTTTTCCGTTGACGGGCTAATCACTAGTTTTTTACCTCGGGCTGGCCGAGAGTTGTTCTTGCATGCTTTTGTGTGCTTGGGCACTGGTTCATTTCCCGCCGGAGTCCTGGAATGGACTAGTTGGAAGCGCACTTTAACAAACATTGTTAAGTCCCGTCCTTAGAAGCTCACCAGCTTATTTAGGACGTTAATAACAATTTCAAGTTCTTTTTAATTGCAAAAAAACAAAACAAAAAAAAACATCAAGTGTCGTTAATATGAAACTAGTTTTCTTTTTTTCGTACTTTCTTCCAGAATGAGGAGGTGAAGTTTCAGCTGAGAACCTCATCACATTTAGTTCACTCTCATCCCCCTTCCTCGCGGTATAATTCTCTTGTGCTGAAAATAGGTTGACTTTGAGGTTGACGCAGATATATTATGCGATGGGGGTTGGAAAAGGTAGGGTTGATGGAAGAAGATGACTTGTCGTCTCTTTAACACCGAAAATTAGATTTCCTTCTCGTCTGAAGTGCCAGCCAAGGTATCAATTTACGTTACGGCAGACTGGTGTTGTAATAGGTTACGTACATGATGTTTCCTTCGTTACATAGGAAAGACATTTTTTTGTGTGCTTATAGGGTTATATTTTCTAGTAAATGAAAAAATAGTAAAAGCCAAGAGCCAGAATTTTAATGTATGGTTAGGAAAGTTAAGAGGATTATTAAATTATATATTGAATTAATTACCATTGAGCATAGGCCATTCAGGAAGATCCATTGAGAGGCTGTCATTTGATTTAATGCGAACTTCTGTTATCTATGAATGTGCTGTGAAATAACAGTTTCGGTTACGTATGTCGTTTTGCCGTGACCTGAATTCGTATGTTTGAAAGCTACGTTTGTAGTACAGGAATTTTCTGAGGACTTCGAAATTGGCAAGGTCCAGTGGCGGGTATGCAAAACTATTTATATTTTATCGTTATTTCGTGTATATTATGTTTGGATCGAATGGGTTGTAGAAAGAATTTTATGGTGTGTGTTAGTGGGTCTGGGAAAATCTCTGTTGTAGCATTGAACTTACAGTTAAAATTATGATATTGTCGTTTTCCTACTGACTAGGGAACTGTTGATTTAATGGTTATGTGCTAGTTACAAGCGCTGAGGATAGACGTGAAAATCGATTGAAGTTTGAGACTTAGTGTGTGTAGACCATGGCCATGGTTTCACATATACCTAAATTTCCAGAGCAGCAGATATTGGTTACGAAACGGTTTCTCCTTTTATATTTTCTCTGAAAACATTTTAAGATAAGATAAGATAAAATTAATTGTATGGGCGGTAATGAAAACATTTTAGTTTTAAAGTTTCTTCAATTACAATTACATAATAGTATCTGAGATTTACATTTTCTGCCAAAAAACTTATTATTTTGCATAACGAAAGGGATGCTCGCTTGTAATTCGTAGGTGTGCTCATTATCTCCAGAGATTCTGTTGTGTTACAGGATGAAAATACGAAATATTACAGATGAACGGGTTTACACACAGATGTCGCTAGTATCGAAGTTGTATGCGAAAATCTTGATGTTACCTTTCTTATTATTCTGTGGACAAACATTAACTGTTCCTCCCTACAGCTCAGTAATGATTACTGTACAATGTAACATGAAATTTAGATAAATCAGTGGTTGCAGAACATTTCAGTGTATGTAAACAGCTAATTAAATTTCAAGAGACTGATGAGCTCCATGAAAACAGCACTTATTTTGAAAGAATCAAGAGAACTATTGATGTAAACATGGACGGGTACAATTTGCGACAAAGAAGGTAGATTGTTTTAAACTAAATTATTTGAATCCAAAAAGAAAAGAAACATTGGAACACTTTAAATCCAAAACGTTCGGGAGAAATTGGCGGTAGAACTTTTTCGAATTTCGATGTTGGACATCGGTATCAAAGAGAAATCGAAAAGCAAACAATGTATCGAAATATCGAACATTTTATATCGAAAATCGTTGGATATAGAATATCGAAAAATCGTTGAAAATCGGGAATATTCTTTACATCGAAAAATTGTTGAAATCAAGTATAGAACGAACGAAACATCGTTCCATATCGATCGATCGATATATAAAAGATCGCACAGATCTAGTCGGTGGCTAACAAGTTAATGAAATGGTCGTAAGAGTTTGATATCATATATCGAGACTATTCGAAGGAGAAAAAGATCTTGTTTAGCGTTCATTTTTATAACTATTTTGTCGCTAAAACTGCCAAGCGATTTCTCTGTCTACGTGTAAGGTTTATCAAGCTTACAGAAGGGAAATAGCAATGTATTTACGTAATATATACATATATTTATATTAATTTAGTTATTGCAAATGGAATTTTTAGTTTAATTAAAGAACGTGAAGTGACCAAATGAATTAAAGAAAACTTATTTTATTCACTTAGCTGTGCGTTGAGTGTTGGCTCTATGCAGAGAATTTATCAATCGCACACATTCGTCCACCAAGAGATAAACAAATAAGGGAATAACCTGATGAATCTCTCTCTCTCTGAAAACCACATGAATATGCAGTAGCCATTTAGGTTTAACCAATGCATGCATGCGTCACTAGCAATTAGGAGAGTGCTTTTTACATCCGTGTTCTTGATGCAATGTCTGTGGGTTCATGTTTCGTCGCCGCTGTACAAAATTTGCTATATGGGGCTCTGCTTCTCTTTGTATGAGTGTCTAATTCTTGCGGTGCGAAACTGCGGATAGACCAGGATCTTTTGTTTATAACCACGATAACACATATTTATATTTATTTTAAAAAATAAAACGATACGTGAGATTTTTTTTCTTCCGAAACTCAGCCTTTGGGTTTACTTTCAAAAGAAAACAATACAACGAATAATGTAGAAAAGTATACATTTGAATTAGGACTGTATTGGCAATAGGGAATAGTGGGGTATGACTGTTCTCCGAATCGTTTCGTGAAGAGAACCTCTGAGGTAACAAAGAGAAATTGAATCTCACTATCAAGAAAGAAAAGTGTGCAGCAGTATAAACGAGAACTGAACAGTAAAGTTTGCCTAAATTTTGTAGGACAGTTCCAGGTGACCGCTTGGCCAATGTGCAACAAAATTTCCATGCTTAAAAAAAAATTGATTAGGGCAGTCTTTGAATTAAATTGGCATTAATTTCACTGTTGTAGGTGAGAGAAATATGCAGTCTCACAGTTGAGGAAATCTTACTCTGTCAGCACTGCGATATTTAAAGATCACTGATCTTAAAATTTTCACAGAACATTTTTTTCATTAAGTAATAGAGGAGAAAATCTTCTCCGTCGGGCAGGAATTGCACGTTTTCATGTCGACTCCCCGGGGGAATCCTAAGCGTATTAGCTAAGGTTGCGACTGGAGCCGATAAAGACAGCTTGGGGAGAATAGCAAGTGCTTCTTTCACCTATTTTACGGAACTCGCGAGGTATTTGGTCTCAGCTCTACCGCACTTTGTTCCACTACAGGATCAAACTCCTTACCATCTATATTCCGTAGTTATACGTCATGTGAACAATAATAACAAATAATCCCGTAAGACTGTAAGAGCTCTGACGGATAATCCTTGGCAGTTAGCTTCAACAGAAGTCAATACTTTTACACATACAAAGACATTCATACGTGTATGTGACACAACGTAGAGGAAGAGGTAGAAACAAAAAGGCACACAAAACAAGAAGCTTTCGCCGAGAACACATGCTCACTGAAAAGAAGAGAAAATAAGTTCGAGGAGGCAATAGCGCAGAACGGCTAAGGTGATATATTTAAAGCTCGGAGCTTATATACATACAAGCATTGAGCTGTGTTCATTCATATGTATAGGTGAGGGTACTTTAACTAGAATAATCCCATTGTTCTTCATGCATTCTGTATCTCCTTTGTTATATTTTGATTACTTGATCGTAAAGTGGTGTAATTTCTGCTGTCCGCTTGCAGGTATAATCCTTTTATCTTCTTGCTTTCGGTTGCTCTTCCTTCCCCATATCTCTTTGTTGTCACTGTGTGTTTGTCTCTCTGTTCTATTGACGTATGGTTTTCACCTTCGTGTTTTTCGTCGGTTTCATGTAGAGTGGTATATGTTTTCCTCTTTAGTTTTGCTGCGGGAGCTTTCCTTCGACCTAGTATTTAAAATGGGCCGCAGCGGATATAATGGTAAGAGATACAGAACAAGAAATCCTTTTCTGTTAAAAAAAAATATTTTTTTTTTTCATCTCAAACTATAACTACAGGTCTCATCGAAAATTGAGAACTGGATACAATTTAACGATAATTCTTTTTCTTTACTGTGCATATAAAGACGTCATTTTCGTGGAAATAAATCGGTAGTTCATCCCATAGATGTTTTACGAGGAAACGTAAGTTTCAAATGGATGACATGCATGAAATATTTACATTGGCTTCCACTTTTAATATTCCACCTACATTGAGACATGATTTTATCCCAACAATGTACGAGCGCCACCAATACCTATTGTTGGGTTGCTGCCTCAGCCTCGTACAGACATCAAGTTCAACGTATGATGTTTATCTGCAAAACAGTGTTTGTTGCCTGACGTAAAAGTGCCGACGTCAGGCAACACTACTCCCTCTTTCTTGTTCTGGGGAGCCTCTCGTTACTCTGCAGCGCCGTGCCCAAGAATACTGTACAACGCAAGGATTCTCCCACCCTATCCCCATGGTGTGTGTGTCACCCTCCTAAATTCTCTTGCACGTCCACCATCTTCAATTTATTAAAGAGCTAACAAGCGATAGAAACCCTGAACAACTGTACTTATACCACCGAGAGGCCGTGGCTCAGTGGTAGAGCGTTGTCTTAGCATTCGGGAGGACTTGGGATCGATCCCAGTGGCTGGCCATCCTGACTGAGATTTTTCTAGAATTTTCACTGTCACACCAGGTAACTCCCGGGACGGTACCTACAAAATAGGCCTTCTACCTTCCACAATCCTTTACCACCCTATCTCGGTCTGAGTCGCAGATGCCTAAAGTCCTAATAGGGCATTCGAAATCTACTTACACCACGCAATGGTAACTTTACACCCCCAAAACCGAAAATCCTGGCAGCACCACTCCATTTCTTTAGAAAACAAGTATAGTTCTTCAGATTGCGTCAAATAAATCTGCTTTTGTACCTTGTAATAATTATTTTTTTTAAATTCTACCACAATGATTGTCATCATCCATATTGTCTGTAAATCTGTGTAAACTCCTTAAACTGAGTTCTTGTCATTAAATGTCTTGTTCGCGTGACATGTGGTCAGCTTTGTTAGTAAACCCGGACTAGACATTTCTAGTGAATATCGCGTGAAAGAATTGTCAGTCACTGACTCCTAATAAGAAACTCAAAATCCCACAGTATGCCCTCTTGGTCACGCTATGAATTTTTCTCTATTGTTAACCCACAGGTGGGAATGGTAATATTCGTAGTTCACAAGCTTGTTGAGTATAATGAAGGTAGTCACGCTTTCAGGACCAAGCACAATACACAATACACATTGCTTATTTATACAGTGTGTGTTGTAATATGTGGGACGCATTTAACTCACGGGTGCGTGAGACCAAAACAACAACAAAAAGTTAATTTGACATTTTGTCGACAATGATTTCCATTTTTAGGTAGATTTCGAAGAAAAATCTACCTATTGAGATCGGTGCGATATCTATGTATATATTTATATATAAACACGCTACCGGCCATAATTTAGAAGATATTTGAACCAAATTTTAATATGTTGTTTGTAGGCTTAATAGCTCGGCTAATCTAGTTAATGAGCAAAATTGGCCCAAAGGGATGGTCGGGGGAAGGGGTTGAAATTTTGAAAAAAACTATATATCAGCCCCTATGGAGTTTAGAGTGAAACTTTGTATGCATAAATTATAGTACTCCCTATGAAGTTTACGGTGACACCAACGATTCAGGGGTTGTGGGGGTAGGGGTGGGGTGGAAATTCAAAATTTTTAAAACCATGTCTTGTGTGGTATCGTTGAAAAGCTAAAAAAAAAAAAAAACCTTGAGAGCTACTTTAGCCTGTAGGTCTTCCGAAAGGGATTTTTTATATACATGTATAGGATTCCGACTTCGCGCAGTGATAGCTAACATAACTATTTATTGATAAATCATAAGCTATGCATTAAGGTTAGTGTGACTCAACGATGTCTAACGGAAGGTGGCAGCACTAAATTCGTATATATCTAACGTATTGTTTTCTTTGCACGAAATTTGAATGCTGCTCCTACAAATTGAAGCCTACAGAGTTCAAAATTTCAGAGATGGAAGTTCATAACCATTTAAAGAGTTCTATCCGTACCGATCTTTATTTTCTTTCTTGTTTATTGTTAAAAGGGTCTTATTGTTATAGGCTTAGATATTCATTACAACAATCAAGCAATTTCAACAATGAACAAGAAAGAGAACAAGAAATCGAAGTGCAATTTGAAAAATAACCCTTTTTACGAGGTTGGAAACACTGTCAATCTGGTGACATCAAGTTATAGCTTCCAATATGCATCTTCCATATATCCTCGATGATTTTTTTTATCGAAAATTATTAATTTTATTTACCATTGTCCGTGGTCAATTTAGGGTTCGAAGTGGGACCTCCTGAAACTTGAAAACTCAGCGAATCCCCACAAAATCACACATGAACTTCTTTTAGTCACATATTATGGTACACTCTTATGTACGTATATAATGCGCACGTTAGAAATTATGGAATTTGTGAGTCAAATTAAGTTGTCACATT
>JAGDQP010041634.1:0-16828 GCA_022664845.1 Lepisma saccharinum | reverse complement strand
GACCAACTCATTGTTTTCAAGAAATAATGTTTCTGGAGTTCTTAGCTCCTCTGCGTACGTGAATTTCAAATACTTATGTAAGATGATTTACCATTTTATATGTTATAAGTTACTGGAAGTCCTATTTGGATTTACATACTGCTTTCGGAGTTAGTTCGAGGGACAAGAGTGAGGTATTTTGGGATACACATAGGACTTTATCTAGAAATCTAATTGTTCAATTGCGAGTTTTCAAGGATTATTTCTAGGTAAGGAAAAAAAGACCAGCCCTGCTAATGAATTTTCAGCATAGCCTGGAGGTATACAGATAAGAATTATGTAGCATTCCATCTGAAAAAGAATTTATACTGTGTTTTGCAAAGTATCTCTAGATGTGTTCTGGTAAGGAAACTCAGTCGATATTCGGACCATTGTATTCCCATCATCCTTATCGCGAAAGCGTTCTGAGAGAAAAACGTCATATCCTAGATATTTAAAGAGCTGGTGGCGCAACTGTCTTCTTGAAGATATTGTGAATTAGAATCAAATAAAATATAATTCGTATTTTGTTGTAATAATTAGTAATAACTAGATTATTTTAACGATCATTTTATCAAACAACCAGCATTACCTGATCTACGCTCATTGCTAAAGGTTCTACTTTATGTAAATTGATCGATCAGTACTGCACATGCTAAGCCAAAGTGCTGTTACCGTTCATAAAACTAATTATATCTTTATCTTTAGTACTTCACATGCATTATCACACTTCTTTATTTATTATAGGTATTGATCATTCTGCTGAAATGAAGTATTTGTATCCTAGAGGCGAGAGAGACGAAGCATTGGACGCAGAAGGACAGGAACTTTCTCGGAGATTAGTTAAGCTATTTGCCAATTTTGCAATTTATGGGTAAGCGTCTAATGGTGCCTTTCGTTAATAAGAGTTAAATAGCATGAATATATTTCTGATTTTAATTACCAGTAACTGGGAACTGTGTTGAAATCTAGTCAAAGTAATTTCTAACGATACTACATATACGTTCATGGTTATAAAAATGCATTTCTGAAGAGTAGCAAAAACCTGTAGTAAGTGACCAAGCAAAATACCCAATGTGGTCAACATTTTCAACATACTAAAAAACTCTGCACTAAACTAACTTCTCGTAGATAACTTGATATTTACAATTAAAATGATAAATAATAGATTTTAGATTTTACGTGGTGTAACCAGATACAATGAATCATTTTAATTTTGGTAAACATCATTCTATTTGAATAAATAATGTGGCTTTAACTTGACTTCTTAACTTTGGTAACTTCAATATTCCAAGCACTGCAGTGTACAATCACCATTACCTACAATTCCCATAAATATCACACCTTTCTTCAATTTTAATTCAAGATTACTTACAAGTATTTCTAAAAGAAGCTAAATACAAATATCCAGAAAATGAGTATAGGTGATTTGCATCAATTTGTTTAGGGCAGTCTCCTATCACAAGAGTCTGCAAAAAAAGGCCAGGCCCGGCCCGGCCCATTCACACCACCAGCCCGTTTAATTCTGTCGGGCCCATCGTTAGAGCCTGTCAGCCTGCACGGGGTTCAGGTCCGCAGTCCGCTGGCCTGTCGGTCTGCTCGAGCTTTCGGCCCGCACTGGGTTCGATCCGCAGTCCACCGGCTCGCCTGTATGCACAAGGTTGGGGCCCGCACAGGTTTCAGACCCGCAGTCCACATGTAACATTCCAGCCCACCCCGGTCCGTAGACACCTACCTACCCAGGCTCGCACCGATGTGGTGTCGGCCCGCCGCTATGACGTACATCTTTATAAAGAACTTGTAAAGTTTTGTCCGTCTGTCTGTAAGCATGTTAGTAATCCAACTCGCATTGGCTCAATTGGTAGAGCGCTCACTTCTGGTGCTAGGGGTCGTCGGATCGATCCCTTCTCATGCCGTGCGGGTTTTGTGGGGACAAACGCCTTCTGTGTGAGTATTCTCCTTTTCTCTCCCACTTTCGTCATTCCACCAGTTCATCCCATCATCATCCATTCTGCCTTAGCCATTTTTTTCTGAAGGCCTAAAAAATTAAATTTAAAAACATTCCAAAAAGTAATTCAAATCTCCACGCGTCACTTAATTCAAATCTACACCAAATATTGCCCACGTGTTTCATAAGTACTTGGTCAGGTCTTGCAGGTATTCCGAATCTGGTATTGCACCCCAGTTGTCATCGTTGGATTTTTTTTAATTGCTTCAATTTGGCTGTATCAACGCCAGAATTCACACATTATTCGACACAATACAAACATTATATAATAGTTTCCGTCCCAAAGTATTAGTGTTACCATATATTTCATAAAATATATACATATTTTTAAAAAATATATATTTTGAAAATTTGTACAAATGTCTTTGTTTACACAAATCATCACAATCTATCTTTAAAAAAAAAACAATGTTAGAACGATTGCTTTAGCATCACGCCCATACAGCTTGATCAATTGGAATAATTTTTCTCATATTATCAGATACTGGACCCGTTTGGAAGATTACCATATCGGCCACCATCTTGGATTCAAAATAGCTATTTTCCTCTTTTCTAAAACTATTTTCCACACCGTTTAAGCTAGAAATACGAAATTAGGCATAGGGTTTATTATCAAGAGTAGTTTAAGAAAATATAAAAACATTTCGAAAAGTCACCATCTTTTTTTCAAAATGGCCGTCCAAAACCATTTCTTACACAGTTCGAGTTAGACGAATAAAATTTGGTATGAAGGTCACGATAATATAAGAAAACGTAAAAAAGGTACCTTCTTAATCCAAATGGGCGCCCCAAAGTGAATTTTTTAAACCACTGTAACTAGAGAAACAAAATTTGATATGAAGGTGTAGCATCAAAAATAATTACAAGCTTCCCTAAGGATGCGCAGACCCCCCGGGGTTATGAGGGCGGATCTGCACCATGAGGGCGCAGCGCCCCAGAGAATCTGGTGACATTAAAAGAGACGAAGATCCCAAAACTCCCCAAGTGGAGGGCGAAGCCCGCCATGGGAAGGCGAATTTATGTTACAGTCCCGACTGTTGCCAACATATTTTATTCACCCCGCACCAACGGACGGACAAATCAGCTAGTCCATTGTTAATAATTAAATTATGTATACATGTGAGCTAGGTGCTGGGACACGTCATGGAAGTACTCTGGGTGCCGCGGGAGTCGGTTTTGCAAACAAATTAGCTATTTTTTAAATTAAAATTGCTCCGATATTATTGGCTTTATTCGCAACGAATTTGGTATGTAGGTATTAGAACAGTTCACAGAGGCACTGCGAATATCGCATGTGTCGAAGTAGTCAGTGTTATGAACAAATTAAAAAAAAAAATAGTTTCAAATTACTTCCACATATTGCACATATCTGCACTAAACATAGCATTTTGTTACTGGAACATGTCATACACGATTTCCGGGCGCCAAAGTTGTCAGTGTTGCCAATCAATTAAAAAAAATAATGGTTAAAATTCTTCCGATATTGTTAGCTGTATCTGCATCAAACTTGACATGTATGTACTAGGACAGATCATATAGACACTTCGTGCACTGCAATTTACTATTGCTAAACAATTTTAAGAACAGTACCAGCTGTGAGTGTTATTAAGATATTTTATTGATCATGCACCAAAGGGCGGATATATCAGCAAGTTGCTAATACCGTCCTCACCTATGTTTTCTAGGGTTGCTCTCAGTTTCAGAATTTAAATGGCTAGATGTAAGACCTTTGTCGCTACCTACCCTCCCCGAGAAGCAGTGTTTCCAATGGAGAATATGATTTAAAAACTATATTGGGTCTTTTTGAATTACAGGAAGTGTAAGTGAAGGACGAGCTACATGTTGGTTCATTTTCTATTAATGAAAGGAATGTGAAAGAGGCTTTATTTTCACATTTTAATGGATGATTCATGACACAACGTATGTCAGACATGGGACATTAGCATGCTGTGCTAGTAACTAAAATGCTGGTCATGGGAAGTCGTGGATTCAATCCCAGCAGCCGAATTTGCTGACTGAAGTTTGTCTAGGGTTATTGCCTCAGTCACACCAGGCAAATGCTTGAGCACCTTTAACTTAATGCCTGGCCGATATCTTTAAGCCTGCATCCTTTCTTCTCCCTTCTACTGGCCTAAACCATAGATACCTGAAGGCCATAAATTGGTTCGATTCAACAAAGAATAGTCACAAAATTTCACCGGATGAGGAAGTAATTTCCACTTCCAAAGACGGAAACCATGAGAACTCGGTGTGACTGAAAGATTACCATGTTATATTTCTGTGCGCGTGGTCACAGTTCAATTCCCACGGCAGTCAATTGAAGGGAGTAGTTCGGAGCCTACTTTACCAAAAACCGACTGCCAGTCCTTTCAAGCTCATTTATGATGTTAATAACAAATCAATAATTTCTTTAAAAATTATGGCTGTGCTATTCCCTGGAATAATATTCCTCCCAGAATCTGCTTCATATGTTCCCAGACCCAGAGCATTAGATAATATATTATTTTCGCTATTCGAAGTAGTCAAGAAGGGAGGTGATGTTTTGATTATGGCGCATTCACTATTAGATTGGTAGTAAATCTTTTTCAGTCGATACGTTATTTCGCGGTTTGACCACCAAAGACACCTTCATTGGGAACTGATACAAGCTGTACTTGTGTTCTTGCTGCGTTTGCCAATTGTTTCGTCAGACCCCATTTTACAATAGAAGTCTCCCATCTGTGTTAAAGTTGATGAAAGTGTCAGGCTGTTGGTTGTTGGCTAGGGTTTAGTTTTGTAGGCACCATATATACATGTATTTACTACGGCCCCTATTTACTACAGGATATATATATAGCCTTTAAGCATTTTAAGGTTAGACCAGGATATGTTGGGAAAAGACTGTTAGCTAGGGTTTAGTTTTGTAGGCACCATATCGACTTCCGTGTTGTGAGAACGAAAAAAACCCTAAAAAAGAAAATCAGTCAGGGTAGAGGTCCACTGGCATCGTCCCCCGGATCATCTGATTGCTAAGCTAACGCTCAACCAGCTGAGCTACGCCCGTTCAGTTTAACGTCGTTATGTTTACATGTATGTTACTTTCACGTGTATCAATCCGCCAGTTTCCAACATTGGCAAATTGCCTCAGTAAAGATATTTGATAGTTACGGACAATGCATTATAGAATAATTCCGATTCATAGTTGTACTTCCATTCTCGTCAAAGAAAGTACTACTTTCTAACTCTTTACATAAATTGGTGATATTTGTGCATTGTCAAGTGTCAATTAGCTTATTTATGTACAGTACATTTTATTAACTGTTCAGGCAGCTAAAGCCTAAACTCGCCACTATTCCTTATGATAGCCTCGGCGAGCACTATTTCGGGGTTTGGAATGGGAAGGTAGGGACAAAGGTCTTACTTAAGCTAACATCTAGACAGTTGAATTCTGAGACTGAGGGCAACCCAAGGAAACATAAGTGAGAACGGTATTAGCAACTTTCTGATATATCCACCCCTTGGTGCATGATCAATAAAATATATTAATAACACTCACAGTTGGTACCGTTCTTAAAGTTGTTTGGCAATACTGAATTCCAGTGCAAAAGTATCTCTATGCCTGTCCTAGTACCTAGTGCCAAGTTTGATGTAGATACGGGTAACAATATCGGAAGAATTTTAACCAGTAAATTTTCGAAATTGGTTGGCAACACTGACAACTTTGCGCCCGGAAAACCTGTATGACCTGTCCGAGTAAGTAAATGCTATGTTTGGTACATATATGTGCAATGTGTGGAAGGAATTTGAAATAATATATGAAATAATAATAATAAAAATAATTTGAAATAATATAATATTATAAATAATATAATAATTTGGAATAATTAAGAAATATATACAGAAGAAGCCACATGTAGCGGGAACAAGCGTAAAAGGTAAGTTACTACTGGAAGTTTAGTCCGCTTTGGATTGCACTGAAAATGAACAAATGAGTTTAAATGTTTATTCCTGCCTCTGGCTTTAGATTTTGAAAGAGTCGTCCATTATCGTCAAGTATAGCTTAATGAGAATTGCAAACTGTTGTTTTGCTTATATCGGATAGAAAACTTACAGCATATTCATTGGTGCATTCAGAGACTGAAGAAAGTTATTTTCTTGTTACTTTCTAGAAATCCCACATCTAAAGACAATCCCGTGGACAGCGTCCCAGATTGGCCGGCATATACTGCAGAAGCTGAAGAATATTTGCGAATCGACAAAGAATTTTCTATTCTTCAAAATTTTAAGAATGAGTTTACTATCTCTTCACAGGAGGGTTTACCTCATCCCCAAGAATATTAAACCAGATGTATCGTGTCTATATCAGAAGTATTTTTTCAAGGAAATATTTTGTATACCCCAAACCCAAGATATGATTGGGTTAAAATATACAAGTAAATTAGTATAGGATTTTAATATTGAAAATAAACTCAGGAGACGATATTTATCTGTGCACAATTATTATAAATTTGGATGATAATAAACGAAAATGTATATTTAAAGTGCCAGAAAGATACCTCAAATCTGCCATTAAATGAATTCATATACTTCACAGAACCTTGCATTTATTACATTCTATCATTTTTTATTCAAAAATTGTACAAACATTATAACAAATTCCCTATTTCTAATATGGGGACATTTGGATTGTAGCCCAGTAGACCGATACGAGTGGGAGACGTAGAACGTACGATTCCAGTGAAAGACATATGGAACGTAGTTATGGAACATTCACTATAACTAAACCAATAGAGGAGAAACATCTATGTTACTATATAGCGGTAAATTATAGAGTATGTGTAGAGTTCAAAAAAGATAAAGGGTTTTAAGAAACTCTGACATAATTTCTCAATTTTACCTGTCCACCTGCTAGTCCCCACTCACTTCCTTACCTGTGACTGATCTAATGTCCTCCCCCGAATACGTGGCTCCCGGTTCATGCGCTACCACCACCACCTCCATGCACTATTACTCCCTTACCTGTGGCGTGTCAAAGCCTTATGTTTTGAACTTATTCAATATATTAACTAAGTAACTCTGTGACTTACGAAGAAAACACAGTAAAAAACGTTCGTTATTAGATTGTGTCCTGGGCTATAGCAAACCAGGTTTCATGGTGACCATATGATTCTTGAAGAATCTTCCTAATATTGTCATAGCAAAGACGTAACGGTCTTCCCAATGACCACTTTTCCTCCGGTTTACAAACCAAGTTCGTATATTTACCACATCCGAGCATCATGGCCTGCCAATCTTACCGGTCGTCATTTCATTATTCTTATAATGCTGGGTGAAGCATATTCTGGGTGGAGTTCTTCAGTATGTAGTCTCCTCCATTTTTCGGCCATCTTGTCCCTTTTTCTCTCGTGTACCTTTCCCAAAGCCCTATTTTCATACCCGCACAATTTATGTTCAACTTCCAGATTCATACTCCAACTTTCGCAAACAAAGTATTAGCGGCATAATAACTGTTCAACATATTTTTAATTTCAACTATTTTGATAATTATCGGAAGCTTAGAAGCTTCTGGGCTGAATAGAAAAATGCGTTGCTTGATGCTAAGTGACCTATTGTTTCTTCCGTGACTGCGGTTTTGGTTCCTACATAAATGCTCCCAAGTATTTAAATTTGTTTACTTTCTCTTTGATCTCATTCTTAATTGTTACGTATCCATTACTTTAACGTCTGTGTTTTGGTTTGTTGTTATTTATTTTGTATTCTCTACATTCATCTGTGGGCATTCAAGGCTTGTCTGAAAAGAATCCGACCTTAACTTTAATGAGAAAATAGTGAACGTTAGATGGCGCAGGTATCCTTCATGATTATGCATATTGTCTGACCTATTTCGTTCTTGATTCACCGTCCGTTATGCACCGAGTGTGTGGTGTCATATGGCAATTCTTCGTCACCGTTCTATTTGGGCAAAATGATAGAAGTGTGTAAGAATGATACTGCATCAAAGTTTTTAAAAGTCCTGAAGATATCCAAGTAAAAATAATAAGCTAGATTCAACAAGCTTTTGGCACCGATCCCATTGGGAGCACACAAATTAAACAGTGGTACAACAGGCTCAAATAAAACAATAGAAGCGTCGATCCTCGGCACGACTACGGTAAAAGAGTACATCAAGAATCCGAACAAGAAGGAAAAAAATGTTACGAATTAATACTACCTTCAAGTTTTCCTTCGTCTATATGAAGCAGCTCGTCGCAAGAGACCGGACTTGCGGCTTTCACACAAATGCCACTTCCATTAGTGTAAACCATGGGCAATTCCTCGCCCTCGATCCAATTCTTTCCTGATGGGCAACGCACTTTTGTCATTCTCCTAGCTTCCTTGTGATTTCTGTCTTTTTTCTAAAGGCAAATCAGTACTGAAAGATATCCACATCTACAATGTAATTCCCCTGCAAGGACTACCTAGAATGCTAATGATGTGGCAACACGCCGAGAGCCAATATATGTAACGGTCCCTGAAGCACTACATTCAAATGGTATGCTAGATGGCCCCACGGTAGGAGCCAATTATATGTAACGTCACTGTGAGGGGCTACGTTAATCCTATCTACCAGATGCTGCTGCTGATGTGGTTCCGGCTTCTGGGTGGGGGATTATGAGATGCTGAAAGAAAATTATTATATTAGTATAAGAAAGAATGTGGTAGGAGAGTAAAATATAGCGTCTACCTTACTGAAATGAAGATGGACCGACGTCAGGGAAAGGCTGGGAACTCCTGTCTGCCTGACATGAAGACGAGCCGGAGGTAGAATAGCGTCTACCTGCCTGAACCGACGCCAGGAATAGTTTGTAGACTCCTACTTGCCTGAGATGAAGACGAGATGGAATCAGAAAATAGGTTGAGAAATAAAGCATACAAGAACGATAAGAGTGATAATGAAGTTATTGCGGACTGCTGTCCGAGGAGGAACTCCATGAGAGAAGTTGGTGTGGTCTGGGCCGTAGCCCAGGGAGTTGTGCTTCAGTGCTGTTCCAAACAGACATACATATTTTGATTCGGGCGTTCGTGAATCATCGTATGACGTAATACCGAAGATACAATTAACTTGGAAATTCCTTGTATGCACACAAACGCATTACCTAATGACCATATATTTTGGCTAGATCAAACTTTTTGAATCTTTTGGAAGTTGCTTATTCAATTTCTATATATTGTACAATGTTCTGTTTCAGAAGTAATTGTTTTGCTGTACATACACTAGGATTTCTAAATAATCAAAAGGATGAAGTTATGCAATTGTTTTGAAAGGGCGACATAGTTGACCAGAAAAGTTAAAGATGACTATGTACCTCGCAGAAGATGTGAGTGACGTGACCTATGCCCCTCCCTGAGAAAAAAATGAAAGCCGTGGGTTTGTAAAATTTTTCAGTCTTTTGGTATATAGTATTTCTTATTTTTCTATCGCTATTTCCACTAAATAAGATTTCAGTTTACTTATAGTTTTGATAATCACTTCAGTAATACTTAGGGAACCACAGTTTAGCTTGAGTCCAAGGCACAAATGTAATCGTCCAAGGATTATTAGTGACACTCGTGACGTCTTCTCAGACATTCAGGGTGGAGATGAATCTCTGCAACATCTCTGCCGCAAAAGAGAGGGTATTGCGGCCGTATTCTCCTGTAGACCAATACTGCCACCGACTGTATTATCCAGAACGGAAAAGACATTTATATCCATAATCGCATGATATTCGCTGCTTGTTTCATCATAATCAACAGACCTTTGGCCATTAAGCTTAACCAGAGCTTTCTGCTATTTCCTTTCAAAGCTGTTATTTGATAGGTTCGTTTTTTAAAAAAATAATAAAAACTTCCGAAATAATCACGGCTCTTCATTAAAACATCTTCTCAAGTAGAGTTCCTAGAGTAAGTAACGTTCGGGGAAACCAGAAGATTTCCAAGTTTATCCTAAATAATTACCGAGAACTAGCCCCTTTGGCCTTTTATATCATTGCACTTATCTGCCATGTCAACACACATTGTCGTAGAGTTGGACCTGAGGTCATAGTGCCTATCTGTCAGGCAAATATATACCATTCTAGAATTGGGCCTAGTCTTAAGGTCATAGTACCTATCCATCAGGTAAATTTATTTAGTTGAATTGGACCATCCATTAGTGCCTATATACGAGGCGAATTTATATCATCGTAGAATATATATAGTTAATTATCCTTTTGGTTTCACTTGTCCTTTCTCCAGGCTCGTTATTACTAGGATTCTAACGTATCTTTCAATTTTTCTTGAAGAAAGTTGTAGTTCCATCTAGGTCTTAGTTTACTTTCTGGAAGTCAACCTTGTTTTAACGAAATGTGACACTTGTTTGATAAGTCGGTTAGTATCTCTGTTATTGACTTAAACGAGACCCTAACATCAATTTACTAAATTGTGCCAGTTTTGGTATCATGGATGGCAGATTGTGGTCTACTGCTGCATGAATTGTTTTATAGATTCCGCCACTGGTTGACTGATGCTGCTGAATAGTTTGTTCGTCATTTTAGTTTCTTTCTTTTGTCTCATCTTTCTTCATTTTGCATTTTCTTTACTTCTCTTGTCTTCGCCTTACTCCTTTTGGTTGATTTTTCTTCATTTTGCATTTCCATCCCTTTTCTTGTCCTTGTTTTATTCCTTTTGGTTCATTTTTCTACATTTTGAACTTCCTTTTCTTCTATTCTACTGCCATGTTACCGTGGCTTGATAATATGGTCATTTGATTTAGCCAAGATTCCCTGGTCTTCTTCGTCTAGAAATCAAATAAGAGGGCATTATTTTCTTCTCCCCTTTCGCTTTAGTACCTCCCGGGTACGATGCTAATTAACTCCACCATACTCTTGACTGAGGGCTTCATAATATTATGCATATAATTATTCATGTTATGTGATTTTGCATCCAAATTCTTCTCATTGTCAACTTCAGGTTTGCTGGCCTTTTGGTACCATTTGCTGAGCATTTGGTACATTTTTGGTTCATGAAAATGAGTATTTGGATTTGCGCTTTGATATCTTGCTTAAGGCTGCTGAAAATTTCATTCATTCCGCTGAAATATTGCTTCAAATTGATGAATTTTTGGTTGCGCGCGCTGACTTTTCCCAATATCTGCTGCAATAAAGTGAGACTCGCAACTCTCCTTTCTCATGTATGGTTTTCTTTCGGTGACTGATGCTCCCTGTTCCGTTGATTCGGTCATCTTTGCCTACTTCTGCTTCTTTGTTCTGCTACTGCTTCTATGAGGATTAGCGTCATCATAGCTATTCCACTGGGTTAGGTAGATTTTTTGGCTTATGTTGGCCACCTTTAATCATATGACTAAACTGTAAACAAAAAAAGTGTTCTACTATCGAGTTTCTATGCCGGGCTCCAATTATGTAATGATCCTGCGAACACTATATTAAATGCTAATGATGTGGCCCCACGGTGGGCGCCAAATATATGTAACGTCACTGTGAGGGGCTACCTTAATTCTATCTACCAGATGCTCCTGCTGATGTGGTCCCGGATTCTAAGAGTGGGATTACCGGATGGTGAAAGGCAATTATTATATTAGTATAAGAAAGAATGTGGTAGGAGAGGAAACAATAGTGTCTACCTGCCTGAAATGAAGACTAGCAAACGCGAGGAAGAAGTTGGAAACTTTTATATGCCTGAGATGAAGACGAGCCGGAGTTAGAATAGCGTCTACCTGCCTTAAATGAAGACGAACCGACGCCAGAGAAGTTAAGGACTCCTACTTGCCCGCAACGAAAACGAACGAGAGCCAGGAAAGTGTCTACCTGCCTGAGATGAAGACGAGTCGACGCTTACGATGGGTTGAGGGCTTCTACCTGCCTAACATTAAGATGATCCGGAGCCAGAGAAAGCTTGTCAATTGTTATCCTCCTGAGTTGAAGACGAGAGGAAGTCATAGAATAGGTTGAGGAACACAAGGTTTATAAGGTTGAGACTAATAAAACATACAAGAAAGGTAAGGGTGATAATGAATTTATTGCAGACTGCTGTCCGAAGAGGAACGCGAAGAGAGAATTGGTTATTATCTGGGTCGTATCCCAGGGAGCTATGCATCAGCGCCGTTCAGGAACGACTTATATACATTTTGTTTCGGGCGTTCGTGAATCATCGTATAACGTAATACCGAAGATACAATTTACTTGGATATTCTTTGCATATACACACATGAATAAACCTAATGACCATATATTTTTGATATATCAAACTTTGTAATCTTTTAGATGTCGCTTGTTCAGTTCCTAGGTATTACACAATGTTTTGTTTCAGAAGTAATTGTTTTGCTGTACACAAACACACTAGGATTTCTTTATAATCAAAAGGGTGAAGTCGTTCAAAGGATGACATAGGTGACCAGAAAAGCTACATGTGACTATGAACATCCCGCAAAATGTAAGTGAATTCACAACATCCTGGAGAAGATAATGCACAACGCGACGGCGGCCTCGAAAGCATTTCCAGGCAAGTTTCAGGAATGGCAGAATCTTTGGGTTAAGGATGCGGAAGCTGAAGTGTAATATTTGGAAGTTTATTACGAATTTAAACACGTCAGATATGTAGTTCTAGTTTTGCGGCCTATGGTAGGATACCTTTAGGATATAACCTGTTTCTCATAGCAAGATTCTACTAAGAGAGTGATGTTACAATGTAATGCATCCAAATCATTTCCCATTAAATCTACATCATCAGCGTATACGAACAATTGCTTCAAGCCATTAAATGTTTGTCTCTTTCTGTTTTCTTTTTATTTTAAATCATATTTTCTAACTCAATAATTGGTAGTAGTGATGACAAGGAATTACCTTCTTTCAATACTGTGGGAATATAAAAATTGCATTATATATTATTACCTATAAGAATCATACTTATGTGGTCTCAGAGACTCATCCTAACTAACAGAGCAATTCGAATGTTTGTTCGAAATTCCAAATCGTATCAGAAATTTGTATAGGGTTTTCCTTTTCATAGAGTGATATGCTATCTTAAAATCAATGACCATTTGGTAAATCGTCAACTAGTAATCTCATTTCTTCGTTAATATTTGTCTGAATTCGAAAATGGTCTAACGTTGATTTTGTTTTCTTTTAAATCTTCATTGGTGACCAGATTATTTTCATCTATGTGTACTATGATACTAGCAAATATTATATAATTTTGTTACATGTTGGGACGTCCCGCCGTAATTATTGCAGTTGCAGGTGATGACATTTTTAAACCTGATCAATATCTGCACTTTTCCTTTTTCTGAAGTTCCTTGTTTCTCTAAATATAGCCCTTATCCATATACTATAAAACCCCATAGTCACACTCACTCACTGATCATGAATATTCACAGGCCAAAATACTGGAGCTAGAAACACCAAATTAGGTATGAAGGTGTAAGACGAAGAGTAGGGAATGGAAAAAAATCGACCTTTTAAATAGGTCGCGATCTTGGATCCAAAATGGCCACCAAATCCATTGTTGTATAGAATACACAACCTAAACAGTTGGGGATATTGAAATAAAATTTGGTATGAAGGTATAATATCAACAGGAGGTTACGGAAATATTACGAGATGCATTCAAAAACGCCATCTTGTATAAAAAATAGAAAAAAAATCATTTTCTACACCGTTTGAGTTAGAGACACGAAATTTAGTATGAAGGTACATGGGCACTAGCAGTTTAGAGAAATATTACAAAATGTTTAAAAAGTCACCATCTCGGATCCAAAATGATCGCTTAATACATTGTTTTATAGAATACACAACCTAAACGGTTGTAGCTAGACCCACTAAAATTGGTATGAAGGTACATTATTGCTATTAGATTATTAAAATATTACACAATGTATCCAAAGATGCCATCTTGAATACAAAATGGTGGACCTAAAAACCCATTTTCCACACCGTTTGAGCTAGAGATAGAAAATTTGGCATAAAGGTGCACTATGACGAGTAGTTTAGGGAATATTACAACATTTTGCAAAAGGGGCCATCTTGGACTGAAAATGGTCGTCCAAAAGCTACATAAATGAAATTTTTCATGAAGGTGTACCATTAAAGTAGGTCACAGCAATATAAGAAAACTTTTAAAAAGTAGTCACTTGGATCTAAAATGGCCGTCCAAAAACCAAATTTCCATAGGATTGAAGCTAGAAAAACGAAATTTGTATGAAGGTGTATGGCCGAGAGTAGGTTACAATAAATGGAGTAAACCTCCCCTTTTGGGGCGCATCCCCTCTGTGGAGATGGACAAAATGACTGTGCAGTCTTGTAGGGTGATTTTGGTTAAGATAAAGAAAGCGCAGCCTCCAACACTACTGAAACTGGGGGTGCAGCCCCTCATGAGGGTAGCACCCCGAGCGAAGCAAAGCGAGTCAATTTATATAGTTCCTTGACAAGTGGCATTCCTCCAGTTTTAATTAATTTGGCGATGTTGTCAATACCTGGTGATTTAATTATCAAATGTCTTTATTGATATTTTTCCTTCATGTTGCTAGGCTAGGATATCCACTGTTCTGCGGAATGAATTTCAAATTCCTCTGTTTCTTCACCTGTGCGTGTATTAAGAAGCCTGGGGAAGTAGATTTCCATACACATCGAGAATGTTAGTCGAATATTTTTTTTTATTAATACTTTTGAATGAACAATACTATACCATCCAAGGACATTCTAAAAAAACTTACAAATACATTCCAAAGTCTTTTAAATAATGTAGAAAATAGTTTGCGAAATATATTATACTTCTATGTGAGACGGTCTAATTTCCTTGTAAAGTATGTATATTGTAACCTATATCAACACCGCAAGCTGTATGTAGTAGTTAGTTTAATGTTGACTTCTGAAGTGGAAGGAACTCCAAATAAAGGTTATAAAGAGAACTTTTTGTTGTTTGCTTTATTTGTGCGTCTTGTTTCCCCGTTTGTTTATACTGCACTTTACATACACCCATCTGTCTCCTTTATCAGGAGGAGGACCATATATATATGTACACTGTAGCAAATATTTTATGTATACCCCAAGCTGATCAGCCCATGCTAATCCTATCAAGCTTTTCAGGTTACACCCCAAATTCTACGACCGTAAAAGGATATAAACTGATTCATTAGTGATAATTTCTACTATTATATATAGAGTCCTTTAGGGGTACTTGGGGGTATCACTATGTAGAGTGGTCAGTTCTTCGAAGACGCAATAAAGAAAAATATATAATCTGTCGTCCTTTGTCCAACACGGAGCCTTGCTGATGTTATTCATTTGTGGCCTTAAGGGGGCATTTCTCGTTTTTTATTCTCTGCTAATTTTACATTAATTATATAGATTTTAGTTCCAAATAACAAAATAGACCGTGTTTGCTTGATTGTCAGTGATGTTTGCAAAAATGTGCTGATTAATTGAATAATAATTACTATTTAATTATGCCAATTAATTTCGTAGTCTAATACGTAAGGAATCAGTGAAATAACATGAAACAAAAGCATTTGTTTCCACAAGCATTGTACTTGGACATGAAACCATTGACAAAGCCTGGAAGTTTGCAGATTATTTTACATAAATTGTTACATGTATGTATGTACAGTCAGTATGTCCATTTCTTGTATGCGCCTTCCAGATACTTGGTTTAGCTTTCGTTCTTGTGAAAGATTTTTATGTTTTTAATGTGCATTTTTGTTTAAATACTAGATTAAACATTTGGCTTTGCCTCAGAATAATTTTCCTTCGTTTCAATTATGTGTAATTCACAAACTCTACGTAGAAGTGACGTAAGGTGTCAAATAGTCTCAAATTCTCTTCTCTACCATCTATCCACTACTGCCAAAGGTGGCAGTTTCTCACATTATGTAGAATGCATCCTCGGTTTTGCAGTGTTACCCCGAAATCGGTTTTGTAGGGAAGTCTCAAAATTTTGTTTATGTCTTTGCTCCTTAGAAAACAGACATTCGACCTTGACCATAGAGGGGAGAGTAGACCTTTGCTATATCCCTCCCTCCCTTCTTAGGTAATAAATAGACCTTTCCAGTCCAACAAAGATTTCTGACCTTCTCTGATTTGGAAGAAAAGGCAAGCTCATCATGGTCTCCAAGTAGCAGTTTGCATCGGGTGCCCCCCCTATACACACACACACACGCACACCTACACATACACTCCTACTCACTCAGTCACTCTCATTTTGCTGAGGGTTTCTTGCAGATGGTCTGCTTGGCAAAGAAAACTGTTCAGAGCACTGAAGAAGGCTTTTTCTTTAGAGTTTTTGTATTTTTTAATGCATTGCAGGCAACCTGTAATCTGTTTAATCGGTAATACATATTGATAGAAATGTCACTTTATGAGGAAAGATGTATTTACATAAAGTGACCGTTTCTTCTCAAGCCCAAAGCAGGACACTTTGTAATATTTCATAATGTAGCCAGGAGACTCCCTAAAGCCTGCCGAGTTGGCAAATTCAAGATTGATGCATATTAAAAATTTTAGTCCTTTTCATCTTTATCAAATGAAAGGAGTGCTGCGCATCAGGGCTGTTTTCTACCACTCAACCAATTCTAATGAAACTTTTGTATGTAATAACAAGATCATATGCGAATTCCAATAAGCCAAATCCTATGTGCATATCACTTCCGGTTATCATGGAAAGCGCGTCCAAAAATGACCACTCCCGGATTCAAATTTTTATAATGTTGCTAAAAATAAATTATGATATCTCAAGAATGGCGTAAGCTATCAAATCCAAATTTCGTGTGGAAAGTGCTAATGTAATGAGCATGTCACAGTGTAAACTAAACTG
>JAGDQP010041633.1:0-14181 GCA_022664845.1 Lepisma saccharinum | reverse complement strand
CACAAATGCCCCTTCGTATTTATAAACAATGATTTCATTACATTTTCGTTACCTAACTCACAAATGCCCCTTCGTATTTATAAACAAACTATCAATTTGTTGCACGTCATGGCAGAAACACTAGAGCAGGAAACTCTCTAGTTCTTCCCAAACATCGCACAGAGAGAATATATATTCATGAAACAATGAACATGTAATACCGGTATATCCATTCTCTGCCAATTTCCACTCAACTCGCTTGTAACATTCTAATTTGTTTTGTCAAGTATATTATGTATTTGAAGTATGATTGCGTTCATGTATGTACGTATGTATATGCGTGTAGGTGTGTATGAATGTGTGTGTGTTTGCATAAATATTTCCTTATAATATGCTGTAAATCTATTTTTTTTTTCTGTTTTCTTTTTTTATATAGTACAATTATTTTTATCTCTAGTTTTCATATGTTCTAATGTAATGTATCTTAATCCGTTATTGGTGTAAGTTGGTTTACTAGTTAGATGTAAGAGAGGGCCTAATGGCCTTAACCTCGCTAGTGTAATCCAAGACATGAAATAAATAAATAAACCTCTTTACTAATTTTGTGATTGTTTAAGAAAATGTTCTATATTTTTGTAATCACAAAAATCACATTCTTTTCTCTCTCTTTCTCTCTGTGTGTGTGTGTGTGTTTTCCGCATTGGTTACCTTACCAGGACCAAAATATGGTTGTACATCCACTTTGTTGGGACATTAACGAAATAGGATAGGATAGAAGGGAGTTATTTATGACGTCTTTATTGCTCTATTCATTCAAGTTCTACCTTGGTATCAAGATTGATAGAAAAACGTAAAAATGTAGATGTGTGTTTTATATCCAATTTCCTTAAGGCTGCTTTATAGTTAAGTAGTTTTTCGTCATGTGCTTAAAGCAAGCTGCATCATATTCTGGCGATTGGCGTTGTATGTCGCTAAAGGTGAAAGGACAGATGAAAGAATTTAATTCGTTCTTGAAATCTATTGCCAAAGAAAGACATGGACGAGATATAAACATTTTAATCATTACGTGCATAATGAATTAATGAGTGCATTTTATGTTCCTATGAAGTAAATGCAATTATACCGTCACTTTATGTAATAGGGCGAAAATGTAAGCAAGTGACCACAGAATATATTAATAACGTGAAATGTTCCTTCAAAAAAAGGTATGTGAGTAGAATTTGTCATGGGTCGATCTACCACTGTACTGTCAAAGATTCTAGCTTGGCCCTTAAACTGTTACTTGTTACCGTTTTAATACTTCGCGTCCTCTGCGGTGTAAGGTGTTTGGAAGAAGGAGTACAACGTAAAGGCGAATGGTCTAATTGGTGTTATTTGCTTTAATAACATCTTTATGTACAAGTCGAAGTTGATTGGGTATACTGAGTTAACAGTGATTACCGATTTCATTTATCTTAATCATTGGTCATTATGATGTTATTATGACCAATTAAGTATGGTTCGATTCATTTTGGTTTGTGGCAAGAGATAAACATGAGGTACGATGAACTACACAATCACGTAGGTATGGTTAAAGGGACTGCTTTCTTGTCCACGGACTGCTCTGAACATGATGGAAACAGACTACTCTGTACAAATTACAAATTGTGTTGATGGCCTTTAAGCATTTTCATCATTCTTTATTCTTAATACATTTATTCCTTTTGTCTTGTCTTCCTTTCTCCTACAATCCAATTACGCGTTTCCTTGAAACAAGTTTCTGCCGCATTTCACTTACTTTCACGAACTTGAGTTCGTATACCTTTTCTTCCACATTTTGTTTATTCTTCTATATGACGAGAAAGATTGTAAAACATATAGGTGATGGCTGATTAAGACTATAGACGAATGCTGGGAATGCTAACTACCAAATAGGCCTTGGCAGCTACCTTCTCTATTCCTTTTCCCATAGGAGTAGCAGAAGAATTATATGCTACAGCCTTAGGACACTAAGGGTCAGTTCTACAATCGACCGCTAAACTTCTAGTCAGCGCTAAGTTGAGACCAAGCCTGATTTCGACCAATGAGAGTACGCAAAATGAGAGTTGGCCACAACTTATCGTTGACTAGAAGTTTAGCGGTCGATTGTAGAACTCACCCTAAATTCACATATTTTTTTTAAATTTATGTTTTATGAATTAGCGAGATACGCTTTGGTTTAAGGGCAACATTTATTAACATATATTAAAACAGAATAAAATATTTGGTCTTAATGCATAATGTTCCTTCCAGCAGTGAAACTTACTTCAGATTTAAATAACCATTTGTAAGTGGAAAGTTTATGGTACATTACTAAAAGAGATAAATTTCTATGATTTTCCCTAACTTGTACGATAAAGATAGTTGCGTGAGTGTGTGTGCTTGTATTTCTTATGCCAATAGGAATATTATCTTCAGTTAAAGTGGATAATTTAATGCTCTGACGGCACATAAAATAATTCCTTCTGATTGTTCTATCTACTACATAAAACAGTAGCTTCTAAGACGATAACATTGACTTTGCTTTTACGTCTGCAAGTGGTAAATTAGGTGCTTTGTTAATTGCTGTGTTTCAAAAGCTCCCACCACACACAAGCCACTGTAATGAAGCATGATTTACTTTTGAAAACAGACGTCTCTAGAGTATGAATTTATTTCATTGTCAAATTTTACATGCAATAATGACTTTACAAACCATTTTTTTTTTTTGCAGGTACGTCACTTACGAAGAAAGAACTGTAAGAGATACCTCTCTCTCTCTCTTTCTCTCTTCATATGTGTCTGTGTATGTGCCTATCGTTCTATTTGAATAGACTCCATTAACAGTTTGAAACTATTTCAACTAACGTTCATAAAAATAAGGGGTTTATAAATGTGAAGTTTTAAAGTACATTTTATCCTTCCTCCAAAAGCAAAATAACAGAATTTGGCTTATTTATTTACCAACTGAAGAGCTCGACGTTTCCCAGGATGTCAAATCAACCTTTATACACTGGGCAGGGATTTGAACGAAATCGTAGACTCTCACGTTAGGGGCCCTGGTGACCTCTAATTATCACAGGATAATGATTGATACCTCGTTGGAAAGCTTATGAAACACTGATTCCAACGAGGTTTCACTTGTGGAATTCCCACCCTATTTATAGAATAAGAAGAAGAAACAAAAAACCTAAAAGATATGAAAAAAATAGAATTTGGGGGACCCTGGCAACCCTTACAGTAAACACACGCTGACAAAATGAAGCTAATGTGTACGCAATACATTTGTGACAGTACTGGCCATTTACACCAGTAGGCTGATTGTGAAGACCTTTTATATCTTCATTTTTATATATTTTTGTATTATTCTAATTAATAAACAGCTAAGTTTTGACATGACCAAGATAAGGGGCTTTCCCCGTATCGGGACGGGCGTAAGCCATAGTGCTGTTAAGATAAAATTCATTTTATCTTACCATAACTGCAATACAAAGCGAGATAAAAATTCTGAACAAAATTCCTGTATATAATTTTCGAAGGGCTGTTGCAGACCTTCACGTTGTCGGCCCTGGTGACCTCCCTAATTATCACAGAGTCATGATTCATACATCGTTATTAAGATTATGGATCACAGATTCCAACGAGATAACACTTGTGCAATTCCCGCCCTATTCGTAGAAGAAGAAAAAAACCTCGGTTATCTTTTCCACTTGTCAACAATCACCTCAACTCCAGTAAACTGGCTGGCTTTCTATTTTTAGCAAAGCTTCTAGACAAGAAATTATGCGTGGAAACGAAGTAAGTTACACTTTTCTTTCTACAAGCAATTATTGTGAGTGTGTGTGTGTGTCAAAAAAAAATAGAATTATTGTGTTTTACTGAAAAGAAAATCGTAATGAATTCGTTTTATGTTGGAAATATCCTAAAGACAATGTATGCGTAGAAGAACAATTCATTGAATTTTACATTCGCCCCCCCCACCACCACCACCACCATAGTACCACGTTATATGCACACCATTCTTTTTTATTATTGTCTGTAGAACACACAGCAACAAGAATTATGCTTCTAGACCAATTCAGTGAAAAGATATCTTGTCTTATATGGGACCGTCCAGAAAATAAATGTAATTTACATAAAAAACTGAGACTCAAAAAATTGACCAACTTTGCCCCTCCCCTATTCCCCCCATATAAGCAACAAGTACTTTTGCAGGGTATTAGCGTGTAGTGGGCTACTTCATTGCTTCACATTCCAATGTTTAGGACTGAACCCAGGGGGAGATGGCCCCCAGAAAAATCCTGATGCAAAAAGCAAAAAAGAAACACGAACTTTACCCTCCCCCTCTCCGCCATGGTACGCCCCACATACATAAAATGCATATCGGCGGCAAGCTTCATCCTTCAGGAACACATTGATACCAAAATTATCTTCCTAGCTTAATTAGGGGCTGAGCTATTAAGGTTTAAAGCCATGACGTAGCAGTTGCGTCCTTCGGCGTTTAAAGGTTAAACACCCTCACGGTCAAAATAGCCCTGAAGTGTTCGATTTCTTATAAATTACAAAGGGGGATCCTAAAACTAGTGGTTGATATTAAGTTTCAACATAGTACCTGTTTCAGTAGAAATAAAGATTTTATCCCTGGTTGAGGTGATATTCGGAATCAACAACCGGAGATGAAATCCTCACGCAGCAG
This sequence comes from Lepisma saccharinum, assembly GCA_022664845.1. Classification (NCBI taxonomy): domain Eukaryota; kingdom Metazoa; phylum Arthropoda; class Insecta; order Zygentoma; family Lepismatidae; genus Lepisma; species Lepisma saccharinum. The sequence continues at coordinate 9,509 of JAGDQP010041633.1, read as the reverse complement.
GGAAAATCCCCGGCAACACTGGTTATATGCTTCTTCAGATGCAATCCTGAACAACGTAACTCTTATATAGATTGCATAAAGAAAGAAGAAATATTAAGTTAGACCACTGTTAACCTTGAAGATACACAGGAAGTCCAAATTTTGTAACCATTTATAAACATCATTAATTTTCGAAACCATTTTTTAGCCACGTTATCACGTATCAATGCAAAATTTGCTGAAGAAAGCTGCAAAGATATGTTTTTAGGTTTTAACTTATGTTTTTTATAATCTCTACAAACATATGTTGATCCCAAAGTTATGAATTTTTATATCATACATGTAGGAATTTCGAAAATTATCTAGGTGTCAATAATAGTCAACAATGGAATCAATAATTCCCTTTTACCATTATACAGACAAGTTTATTAAGTTATTTTCTGTATAAAGTTTTGTCTACAGTAAATTTATTGTTTTGTTTGTACATACCAAGGGTTTCTACCAAGTTTTGACAAATGTTTTAGCTATGTCGAAACTAATACACAACGTGTCGAATGCTTTATTAAAACCAAATCATACACACACACACAAGTTCAAGAAGATTTGAACTAACTACAATAATAGAACTACACCGTCAAGAGCAGTCATAGTGGCTTGAAACAAGAAATTTAGGGGAGCTGGAATTGTAGAGCATAAGAAAGGATCTAGGTGGTCTCTAATGTGTGAATACAGCGATTCGAAGGTTCCAGGTTCGAATCCCGGCTGAGGCATGGATGTGAATTTTAACAAGCATCGCATTCATAAATCATGACGGGCCAAAGTCAAAGTAACTAAAAATGACCGATACAAAATAAAATGAGAATGCTTGTTCTTAGTGGAGAAAGTCTGTTGTCATTAGTCCAAAATCTATGTTATACTGTGAGTCTAATTTGGTTACAATAAGTCAACACCATACACCCCCTCCGGTGCATTTGTTTTGTATTAGATAAATACCAGAAAAGTTTGCCAAACTTTGTACAAATTGTTGGTGCAAGCTAAACAAACAAATAAACTGGGCACAAACAAAAACTTTATTCAGAAAAGGTACTGATGGGCGTTTCTGTAAAATGGTACATCACGTGAATCGTTACACTTTATCATTAACTGTTAATGACAGACAGTTGTAGAGCTAGTATTCGAGCATCTACATCGAAACAGATTTTGAGATTTATACATAAGATTTAATACATAAATGCTTCCAATGGAATGAACGTAATATAAATATTGAATAACTCACACATCTATCTATAATACACCGTTGCAATTAGGTTGGTATCACAGTAAAATCATTTTTAAAAATAATCACACCGTCGCAAACAGTGGCATCACCCAAAGAATAAGTTTTACGGATAAAGCAGCGTAGTAAAAATTGTGGCGTCACTGTAAAAAATCATTTTTACGGTGAACCCACTTAGATGTAGACTGCTGGTAACAAAAAAATACTTGAATAACATAAATATATTGGCGTAATTTCGTAGGGTTTGTTTTCAGCTTGGCAACAGTGCGGTGTTTATCGTTTGTTACTTGTCATTTGAACTGATAATGTTTGCACTAGTGAATACGTCTTTGAGTTTTGCAGCTTTCAAGAGAATTAGTGCCATTTGTGAACTAAAGAAGATGGAGTGTCAAGTATAAAAACAAATAAACATTTCTGACATATTCTTTCTTTCTTTTTCTTTAGTTTAACAGAAGAGAAAAGTAGCGAAACCGACCTCAAATATTTGTGTTCTGAATGGAGATAATGCAATAGCGGAGAATTGTTCTATTCTTATCAAAGGAGGACTACTTTTGACGTGAATGAGTCTCCACGTGAGTCTCCGAGTTTGATGATGTTCGTTGAAACGCTTTAATGAAGCATGATCGTATGAATCAACTCGAGAATTATTGATAAATGTGAAGAACTGTGATCACAAACAACAGAAATTAAAAGACATATTGCTTCGTGATAATTCCCGCCCGCATTCCGCTAACGTGATCAAAGGAGATATCCAATTTCTCGCTTAGGAGTTTATTCCACATCCCTCTTATTCCCTTGATCTTGCTCCTTCAGATTTTCATCTTTTCCTTTCTCTATCATCGAGTAATCATGAAAATACTTTTCAAACTTGGCTTCAAGACTTCTTTATCACCAAACCACCGAATTTCTTCAGCATAGAAGCGAAAGACATTCCCTAACATTGGTGGACGACTGTCATAGTCAGTGCAAGAGAATATATTACGGATTAATTTTTGCCTTCTGTTCGTATCAAATGATTGTCAATTTAAAACTTTGTACCTGAGGCACGAAATTATACGCCAACGCATTGAATCAAAAATAAATAGCAATGTTACTTTCACAAATGTTAGAATTTTCTAATTCTTTAATAGTTTTATGAAGGAATGCAAGATAGATGTTTTCTTGACTTTTTGGAGTAAATTAATTAAATACTTCACTCCTCGTCGTAGATATTCATTTCATACATCCATCTTTCCAACATCTTTCATCTTACACTCTTTTTTTTTCTGTTGGCTATATCTTTTAGTCGCGTTTCTTCTATGCCACTTTCTTTTATATAAACTCATATTTATTTCCTTATAAAGTTCACCAGCTGTGTACACTCCACATCCATCATTTCTCTCAAGAAGAAATTGACTCTAACATCCCCTTCCCTGTTCTCCTTATATACCTTCCACATATCCAATTCTTCCTTTCTTGTCTTTTTTTTTTTTTTTTTTTGTAGTGCTGAAGGCGACGAATGAGAAGTTTCATGGATGGAGAAGTATGGTCTTCACCTTTTGTTTGTTTTTATTTCAGTTTTTTCTCCATTCCTTCTTTCTTATCATCCCTCTTCCTACTATTTCATCTTCTATCTTACAACAACTTCCAAGTAACATTACATCTGTTTGTATTAGCGGAAAAAGAAAATTGGGAAGAATGCCTTGATATCACAAAAGAATTTGGGTTGATTGAGTTCATCTATTTTTCATAATACTTCAAGCTATATTTTCTTTTTCTCATTTCTTTCTTTTGTCTTTTTTGTTTATTTTATTCTCCATAATTTTGTATTTTTATTTCTTTACAATCTTTTACTGTATTTTTTTTAATCTATTGGTTTTCACTTCTTTATTTTTGTAACTGTATTAATATTAATTGATACTTTATATTGCCAATGCAATGTTTTAAGGCTTCATATCTTCAAGCGTATACGTTCAAAAGAAAATGTAGCTTTTACGTTTCAAAAACTTCTTTTGTACAATTTAAATGACGCAGAATTTGATCCTTTATTTGTTAGTATATACTACTAACACTTTTCAAGCACGAAACTAAAACAATTCGAAAATATATCTACCAAAGTGTACAATAAACGCGCAATTTTTTTTTACAGTGTACGTTTTACTGTATCCATGGAGCTGGTAACAGCCCTGGTACTATTTCAAGATATCCATTAAGGGACTAGTACCGCGTTATCCCCAAATAGGAGTGGAGAATACTATCATGTTTAATTCCTAAATTTTAACTTAATTAATGGGTGCTTATGGTAACGCTTGATGCCTTGAAGTCCAGGATTCTTAGGTTCTATACCCGGTAGAAACACACGTGGTTTTGAGCCAACGTTAAATTGTAGGTCCCATTCTTAAGACCTCATCTTTATCGGATGGAAGATCAATGAAAAATCAGGATCAGTTCATCCTATGCAGAAACATTCGCGTTATTGACCTGACTGTGGGCTGAACATCCAACATTACCATCATTAACCAAAACACGTTTTCGTAATATAATAAAAAATATCTTCATATTGAGACACAATTTCCCTTTGACTATTATGTCTATTCTCGTTTAGTTAATTATCTAGCGTAGGTAATTGTGATTTATATCAAATTCTAGGCATCTATTCAGTTCAAAGTGTACAGAAACGTAAGTATACACTTCCTAAGAGATTTTAAATTAATTTAGTATAACATATATACAATCAGATAACAAATAAGGCCTTGTCAATATTTTTCTTGATAGGGAATCAGCACAACAGGCCTCGTTGCAAGGCTGCTTCCTAATAAATAAATTGTTCTGATATTTTTTTAATATAATTACTTCATTCTTTTCAATTCCTGTAATTTTATTTTTTCTATTACGTCTCATCTATGGCTATATGAATAGATTATGAAAGCGGCAATAATGTTAAATGTTAATTCCTTGTAAAGAAAGACCTTCGTATGGTAACATGTTGAAAATCGCACAAGAAACCCAAATTCTCTACGTTATAGACCATATATTTTTCTATGCTCCAAAAGCTAAGCTAAGCAACCACTATCACGACCAAATACATTTTCCGAATTTGAGAGACAAAAAACTACAGGTTGTTACTATCCAAATATCCTTACATCAGCCTACTACACTCACTCTGGAGACTATAAGCAAAGGGTCAATGTCTTTAAAGGCGTTATCAAGACATAAGATATGCTCATTAATTTCCTTAATCTGTCTGTAGAATAAGGTGATAACTAGAGATCAAAATAAATATATATTTTATATCAGCCCCCACACCCTAGTGTAGTGACTAATGAATAGGCACTAGGAATCCACGAATGCTTGAGTCTTGTTGTAGGCTTTTGTGACATGTTTTCCAGAGCATTTTACCAGGTAGTTTTAACACAAAGACGCCAGGATAGTACATATCCTAGAACCTTGACGCTCCCCGCCACAAAAAGTATTTAACAAGGGTCGTAATCCCTTAGTCTTGTAAAATCTTTTATGTCATAGCTGACTTTTCAGCTCGGAAGTTGTAATTTAAATACGTAAATAAACGTTAAAAAGTTTTCAGTAATCAAAAGCAGTGTCAAAGCCCCTTTTTGTTTATTGGGTACGGTACGCGCAAAAGTTCTACCCGTTTTTAGTGTGCATAGAGAAGTGCAACTCACCAAGGATTGTGCATAATCTCCATCATTCTTGTAGGGGCTGAATCCCATACCGATAAAAGTCCTGAGGTTTAGAGTCCAATAATTGTTGTACGCAGTTTCCACAGCCCCAAAACCATCAAAGGTTTTCCAAGCGAAGAAGTTTGCAAAGCGGGAAACAAGTTGTAGTCTGAAGGGTCAAGTCAGGAGAATAGGGCAGATGGGTTAAAACCTCCCATCTAAATTCAATCAATTTTTCACGGTTGATGACAGCAGCATGTTGCCTGGCGTTAACATGGGAGATAATGACTCGTTGGTGTTTGACAAGGCCTGGCCGCTTCGTTCCCAACGTTAGTCGCAGTATGTCCAATTGTTGACAGTAGAAGGTGACATTAATTGTTTGGTTAGGTTCCAGGACCTCCCAGGGAATAATGCCTTTGACATCCCACTACACTTAACATCACCTCCTTGGGATGAAGTTTCTGGTTTGGACGTTGAGGGAGGCGGTTCAGAAAAGCAACACAGTCCTTCGACGCTTTACGTTCCGGTACAGAATACACCTCTCATCACCCGTTACAATGCGTGTTACCAACCGGTCATTTTTGTACCAGGAAAGCTAGGAAACACAGGTCACGACGCGTACCTCCCGTTGTCTTGCACTTAGCTGATGTACGACACAATTATCGAACTTCGTGGTGAAACCCAGCGATTCGAGTCGTCTTTCAACTGTTGCCCTGTGTACCTGAAAAATTTCAGCTAATTTCTATACGGTTGGGATTCAGACTGTTTTGTATGGCTTAGTGGAGATCCTCTTCGGAAAACACTGATGGATGTTAAGACCGTGATCTTGACAGTTTCTGTTTTCGTCCCTGAATTTTCGAAAACACCGACGACATGCGCTATCGCCAACTCATCCTCAATACAATTCCCGAACGTTGAACCAATCTGAGTCCGCATTACTGTCTTTATCGAACTCAAAAACTAGACAATGTCTGATGATCTTCTTATGGGTCTTCATTTCACTGACACAATACGCTATCCCTGTCTGCCCCTCCACACTCACTGATTATCCGGATTAAGTGGCTACCGAATCACGTACTACCAAGAACATCTGTGAGGTCAGTTCTTCGCTAACCTGTGACATGTTAAAACGGGTAGAAATTTTCTACTTACCCAATATTTTATTTCTTATTTCAAATCCTTATTAATTATAGTTCTGAAATACTTCAACATTGATATTCATTTTCCCCTTAATGTGACAGTTACACTTGAAATGAAAGAGAAATTGTATGATTATTTGACATATGTATTAATTAAATCTATAGCCAAGTAATCAATCCCTAGAAGACAATTAACAAACTTGATTTTATCTTAGAAATGTTCCATTTTAATTTTGAAATAGTTGCAACACAATGTTTCAATGAAGTAACTCACCATGACAAGACTACTTAAGAAAAAAGAAGATGTTGATAATCTTAAAGTTGCCCGTCCAATCTCTCTTCTGGTAGTAAGGCTGATCCGTTTCAACCCTCTTTCACCCTTGCACTTTTTTTCCTTTCTCAGTTTTACCTAAATTTCTTTCACTTTTTCTCCCTACTGAGTTCCTTCATCTTTCACTTTATTTTTTTTTATCTGCTTTAATTTCAACTGCACCTGCTTTTCCCAGTCCTTCGTCTTTTAGCGTCTTTCCCTTCCTCCTACTCAAGTTCTTTTCTCTTGGCCGCAATTATAAAGTAGCATGGAAGAAAGTTTCTGAAAGTGATTCATGTTGTCTCCTCTTCTCTGTCCCTCCTCAAGATCATTGGAAATTAAGAGAAAGAGGGACAGACAGAGAGAGAGACAGAGAAACATGCTAACTGAGATATCTTAGGAAAACTCCTAAGTCATATCAGAGGGCGTCTGAAAGAATATTCGATACCTTGGTTTAAATTTATGATGAAGGTACGCATAGTGGTCTACTTTTAATACGTTTTAAAGGAGAAATAATGATTTTGGAATACATATCTCTTTTCTGTAGTAGTTTCTAGTTAGTTTGTTATTTTATTTTATTTATTCGTTGTAATAAATTCCACGTGTCTTCTCCATATTGATGTTCATGCATAGTTCTCACACGGTGTTGCTATAAGTACGTTCGTTGTTACGAAAAGCTTCAATATACCTAAATGGTATTTTGAAAAGGTTAAAATAAAGTTACTAAACTGTATGCATCAAAAGGGGTTTAATTTCACATGGAACATATATTTGTAAAAATGCCATTACTCTCCTCACATATCTTTCTGGACTTCAAAAATCAAAGAAGTAGGTCCGTCATGACTTGTTAGGCGACCTACTTCTTAGGGCGGTGAGATGGATGAGTATTAAGAATCCAAATATGATTTATGAGGTTGATACCTAGTTATTGCAACAAATTTTGAATTTAAATTTTACTTATTGCCTTTAGACAGCTAAGCCTCAGGCCGTTATTGCAACGAATCCGACAGTCGCGTAATGTGGTTTTCGCCATCAATCTGCAACGCTTTCCTATTAGACTACAAAGTATTCACAAGTCATACAAACATATGTTTTGAGATACTGATAGTTAAAACACATGCGCATTTATAACAAAAAAACTCCACGCTCAATTATAATCACATTAACTACGTGTGACTTACTTAAGTCGAGTCAAGTTCTCCCATATTCAGAAAGAGATCGATTAAAACTGACCTAAAGATAATCCATTTAACTTAACATATTGATATATGTTGGAAAAGAATCTGACACTTTATAAGAAGATGCTAAATTTGAATCTAAGGGCCTTCATCATCAGCAAGCAAGTGTTGCAATATATAAGTGAGTGAGAGAGTGGCAACTCTCATTCTTAGAAAATATAAGGTAACTCTAAAATGTACATTCAGAGCATATTTATTTATCAGGGTATATTTTCCTGTGCCAGATTAATTACGGTTTTACATCTCAGCTACTGCCTTTCAGTGTTTAAACTCTAAGCTTATAAACGTACTGTATAATAAAAGGTCCTAACATATAATACAATGAATAGTATTAAGTAGGGGCGACATCTAATTATTTCTCAACTTCAACCAGTTGGTATTTCATCTGAAGACGCGGGTTGCCGCTTACATTGAGCCAGGGAAATGCAAAACATTTTTTTGGTGTTTCTAACAACCTGATTGCAACGACTCCTAAAAGACTTATATCTCTCGAAACTAATTCGTGTATTGTCAGAGTGCATTTGTTTGTCTTTCTGAAATAGTCTGCATGCGCAGTTTTACTTTCGTACATTAAAGAACGTCTTGTGCCATCCAAAGTGCTGGAGATCTAGTAGCTCGCCTTAGTGGTATCATTTTTATCAACTAACTGTAAAATTAACGAATTTAGGCCCTGTAGTCTGTCACTAAGGCCATCCGCACACGGGGGCAACCCGAAAGCAATTCAACAACGTTACAATATCCTCTCCCTGTCACTTCCTACGTTAAGGAGTGGGGATCCACCAACGGGGCAATATGAAAGCAATCTATCTGCGGTCCACTCGACTTACGTAACCCCAGCAACCCGGGCAACCTACCTGCTAGCATAGTGCAGGTTGATGTGAAGGCGTTTACTGTTAAATGCGTGGGTGCTGTGGAAAAATACCTACTTGGAGGGCACGAGTTGACTATTAAATGTTGCTCAGACCACCAATATCACGTTTATCGTCAATATCGCCAACGTCACCTAGTGACTTTAAATGCTTCCGGGTTGGCCCGTGTGCGGATGGCCACGTTATAGTCTATGCTGGTTTCCGGTGGGTGGTAGGATACCTATTATCTATGTATGGACTCAATAGACGTAAAGGATATGCAAGGCACACAAAAATGGGCAAACGCCGAACAAACCAGAAATTTGCAAAACAGTGTTAAGGAAATGTATAGTGTCTCCTAGTAACAAGATATATGAAGTGAAACAATGTATGTTAGTGTCATTCTCCTGATACACTGGAAACAAACTATTCCAAGTTTTTCTTTCTAACAATCAAACTATTTCATGTTCTCTCTGTATTTATACTGAATTATTATTCTGTTATGGTTTGCCTTCAGGAATATCTTAAAAAGTTTTCATTACAAAGAGATTCCCGTGTCGTTTTCTTTCTCTATTTCGTACCCACTCACTCCCTTTCTGTCTGTGTGTGTGCTTCAATCTTTTCTTATTTTTATGCGACTCCAGATGCCGTAAAAGTTAGTTACTAAGGTAGTAAAAGTAAGAAGGTGAAACAGAGAGAAGGGGATGTAGGGGTTTAGGTAGGGAAGAATGAGATTGTGCCGGAAAGGCATACGTTGCGTGGAGGGAGGTAAAAAAATGGCGGCATAAGAGGACTCGAGACACATTCATATTCCACCGAAGCACACTACTTCCCTTCATTAAATTGCCTTGTTTGCTGACACAGTATTAAGTTTGAATAGTTCATGTATTCGCTGACATAATAAAGGCTTTAACTAGGACGCAGATTTTCTTCTTCTTCGCCTCATGTTTGGTTAATGTGCACCACACCTGCTACTTTCCCAGGTTGCTTTGCAAACGCACATATAACACAAAAGGCAAACGCTTTTGCCAATTTCAAAGTTATTACTATGTATATATATATA
>JAGDQP010041632.1:0-16829 GCA_022664845.1 Lepisma saccharinum | reverse complement strand
AATTTTATTGTTTGCACCCTATAAACATTTCTGTGGAACTTAGAAATTACGTTTCTTGTTTCCCATCTTTAATGTAGGGAAAATCTTTTGTTCTTACAAAGTGTGAATACCTTTTGTTTGTAAAGCAGAAAAAATATATAAGTTGTCTTTGTAAAGTTAAAGTAAGAAACGGATTTTTTTGTTAACAATTTACTTTACAAAACAAAATAAAAGAAATAAAGAAACCATTTTCTAAAACTAAAACTGAAGTAAAAGAGAGTTGAAAAGTTAGAGTTATTATTACAAATTTGTGAATTTTTTTTACTTTGTCAAATTTAGAAGTTGTGAGTGACATTTTACTTTGTAAGATTTTAGATAGCGTAAATTATAAACCTAAGTACTAACAAATAATTTTAAAAAGACGAGAAAATTTTTCTAGTAAAGTTGTAAGTAAAAATCAACTTTGTGCAAGTTACAATTGGAACTTAAAGACAACTTTTTCTTACAAGTTGCGAACGACGTATACATCTTTTGTGAAGTTACAATGATATTCTTATTGTATTAAAACTTTTCTGTCTATAAGTCAAAAAGCATACAAATTATATGCAATAAATTTTGTTTTTAATTTAAGAGAACATGATGGACTCTGTCCAGTTCAGAAACATTTTGAGTGTGAAATATTTCAATATAAATGTAGTGATATACCTCGATTGAAAAAAGTACATGCAGGGATATACAGAGGAAAAAACCTTTTGAATGTGAATAACATATTCGTACAATGCAAAATATAACTCAAAAACCAGGGCTGAAGCAATTGTGAGGACACGTATACATCTTTCAGCAATGTCTTCATACTTTTGCTTCTAGGTTAGGTTCATATTCAGTACAAATATAATAAATTTTCAAGTTTTAGAAGTGTAATGTAAGTGAAAGAGCGAGACACACTAGAAAGTATTTCCTTCTTATCCGTTACATGCAACTACGTGTACTGTGTTTTAAACGTTATGCAGATTGCGTATAATTAAAAATACCAAACATAATTTTAGCTAACTTGTCTTCGCTCACTCAACATACTCCTGGTTGTTTTAGATAAAATATGTGTAGTTGTAGATTATTCAAAAGTATTAGTCACGTTGGAATCAAGTACGTGGACTGTGTTTTAAACGTTATGTAGATTGCGTATAATAAAAATAATAGCGAACCTAACTTTAGCTAACTCGTCTTCACCCACTCGACATACTCGAGGGTATTTGAGATAAAATATTGTTGCTTAAGAATTAACACCGCCTAAGCGACATGTTGCAAAACTGCTTAGTTTTTATTTATGTTTTGTTTCTCCATGCATTTAACGCGTTCTCACGACATATTTCAACTAAAATCCAACAGAATGCGCTGCTATCACCTTTTTTCTAATACCGGCTATCTCCTCTACTAAAACAACACTGTCTATATCCTTCAGTTTTTGCGTCTACTGAAACTTGTGAAACTTGTGCTCTTTGGCACATAGGCAGTGTTGTTTCTTAAGCGACGATATGTATAGTTGTAGATTATTCAAAACTGTTGGTCACGTTGGAATCAAGTACATGCACTATGTTTTTAACGTTATGTAGATTGTGTATAATAAAAAATACCGAACCTAACTTTAGCTAACTCGTCTTCGCCCACTCGACATACTTGAGGTTATTTGAAATAAAATATATGTGGTTATAGATTATTCAAAAATGTTAGTCTTGATGGAATCAAGTATATGCATTGTGTTTTAAACGTTATGTAGATCGCCCTTAAACGTTATGTAGATTGCGTATAATAAAAAGTATGGAATTTAATTTTGCCTAACTCATTTTCAATCACTTGACATAGTCGAGGTTTTTTGATATAAAAATGTGTAGTTGTACATTATTCAAAACTATTAGTCACCTATATAAAACTTTTATAGTCATTCTAATACTGTAATCTTAACAAAGTAGAAAGTTGAAAACGAGGTAACGCAAGAAATAAAAAGTTATTAAATATTGAAAATCACATACTTGTATTTAAGATAAAAAATCTTTTAAAAATGAAAAAAATAAAACCTTTATACTCATTCTAATACATTAAACGTGAGAAACTACAAAGTTGGTAATGTAACAGTTTGTGCAAACTTAAATTTAAGAATTGCTATAAGTTTATTATCAACATAATTTGTAAGACTTTCTAGGAAATTTCCACAAGGGAAACTAGGAACATTATTATTATAAACTTCTAGTAAGTTTACATACTTGCAAAGTAATACTTGCTGCAAACTTATAGATTTGACATTTAAAAATGACATTTTACTATTGAGAATCTACCTAAGAAGGAAAGAACGCGTGACCACAGGAAAGGCTGGTGAGTTGGGAAGATGAGGAGGTTAGTTAACGCTGTTGATTGTCTTGGGGGATGGCTTGAGATGAGTTAAGACATGTTTGTACAAGATTGTGGGCTAAATTTGACGAGCAGTTGCGTAATGCTTTATTTCAGTCCTGCAAGAAAGACGGAAACTTAAGATGTCGCCTGAAAATTCTAATCACCTAACAGAGGTCATTGTGCTACCTTGTTGTTAAATGTTGGATTGGACGTTACCATGATGATGTGTACTTGACGCAAGCGAAGTGATTCTGCCAGTCCATAGTTTAAGGTGATCGGAAATGTAAGATGACGTAATCCAAGATGGGGAAAAGACTGTGTGATTTTGGAAATCCCCATCATGTGAACACTGAACAAAATTGCGGGTTGAAAAACTAGATGAAATATACAAGACCATTGTTGTCATGCGGACAACAATCAAAGAAATGAAACCAAAGAAATGAATTGTAGATTCATCATTATAAAGAAGAAAAAGAAGAAGAAGGAAAGAGGGGGCTCATCATCCATTTTATTCATGGTAAAGGCTATGTTTGAGAAGAGCATTACACATTTCAAAAAAGTGCCCGCTTATTTTGACTGATTTTTTTTTACAAATTTGCTATGGTGAAGCCATGACAAGTACCCACTTAAAGGGTTATACCCTTTTTCTGGGAAGGGATTTTCCTGGATAACTGGTTGAGGGAATTGGAGTTAGGCTATGAGGTTTTCTGGGACCTTTGTTATTCTTTATTTAGTAAACATCTTGGATCATTACGATTTTACATCATAATCATTCATTTGGGAGACTATAGGGAAATATGAAAAGAGGAAAGAAAAGTAAAATGAGTAAATGATGAATGTATTCATGAAGTGCTTACACACCACAATCACAATAGTGGGTATGTTAGTTTAGACAAATGCGTGTTATCTTCAGTCCCCGGGGCTACACGGGACAATAATGAGAGACAAGATGAGTCCTGTTAATAGTTTATGGATTTTCACCGTGCACGTGATGTAAGTATGAAAGCTGGTGTATCTGGATCGGAGAGAGCAGTGAGCTGTAGGAGGTCTTCATGATCATCAGGAAGATTTGCAAGAAATATGCTGCGCAGAAGGCTAAGTGGGGTTGTAATTAGCAAAGGATATTGTTAGTTGCAAGTTTTACTATGGTCTATAGTGTCTAAAAGCAATGGATGATTAGCGTTATAGCGGTTGGTAATGTAGCGTGTACGTAAGGTTTCAGTATGGAACAGAATATTTGGTATGGTAACTCTGGCGTACAAGTCTGCTGTTGGGCTTGGTAGTTTAATACGGAATGCATGGTGTTCAAGAATTATGAGTTTACTATAATAAGATGAAGATGCTACGATTCAGGCTATAAGTCCGTAAGTTAAGACTGATGTGAGAAATGCCTTGTAAGTACTGATTTTGGTTGTTGGTGATAATACCCAAGTTGTGCCTGTAAGTCGCTTTAGGAGGTTCAAACGGTTGTAGGCTTTGGTTGTGATTTGTTTCAAATGAGGCTTCCAAGTTAGGTGATAATCAAAGATGATTCCAAGATATTTGACTGTATGAGTTGTTTTGATTATGGTCTGTTGTACTGTTAGATGTAGTTTAGATGGATTACGGTGTATTCGTGAGCGTTGTTTGGGTGGTAAAAATACTATTGCTTGTGTTTTAGTTGGATTGATAGTAAGCCTCCATGTAGAACACCACTTACAGAATAAGTCTATTGTCGCTTGCATGTTTCGGTCGATTTGGTTTATTGTTTGAGCAGTAGCTAACAAGGCGGTGTCGTCTGCGTACTGGTAGAGTTGAACATTCTCTGGTAATGGCGGAAGATCGGTACAATATAGAATATTGAGTAATGGGGAGAGTGCTGACCCTTGAGGGACTCCTGTGTGAAGAAAGATAGGGAAGGAGGTGGTATGATTGATCGTAATGTAGGCGATACGTTCAGCAAGGAAATTGTAGCCGGGTCGAAAGCCTCCTTGGTGAGTGGGTAGGAGATTTCTGTCGAGAAAATGGATGTGTAGGCGCTTCACTATGATTCGTTCTAGGATTTTGCTTAGTGTAGGTGTGAGCTGGATGGGTCGGTAGGAACTTACTGAGGTAGATGGTTTATCTGGTATGAGGAACATAAGCGTTTTAGATGTTTTCCATTGAGCTGGTATATATCCTGTACGTAGTATGAAGTTGTAAATGGCTGCTATCAGTTTCAGTAGTCGATACGGTCCTTCTTTCAGATGTCGATATGTTATACCGTCCTGCCCTGGAGCGGTATTCTTCTTACGAGCGGTGGTAGTAACTGTCTTCAAGTGTGATTGGTGTAGTAAGATGGTTGTTCTCGTTGATGCGGTGCTCAGAGTGCCGTTGCAGTTCTGGTGATGTAATATTCAGACTATTTACTGGATGTGCCCGTGCGATGAAAGAATTCTGTTATGTGAAGATATCCTGTAGATATCCTGTAGGTATCCTGTAGATATCCTGTAGATAGATGTTGCGAATGCATTTGCTTTTTCTTGATCAGATTGTAGAGGTTGGTCTTCTTGAAGTAATGGGTATGTAGTCGCTGTCTTTTTGCCGGTAAGGTGGTGAAAACGTTTCCAGAATTTCGACGGATGCTCTGTATCTCTAAGTTTGTTGCAAGTCTTTACCCATTGCCTAAGTTTATATGCATTTATGTAATTATGCACTGAATGTTGTAACTGCCGATGAAGTTGAAGATCTGCTGGGTTGCGAGTTCGTAGGTATTCTCGAAATGCTTGTCGTGACCGTTTAACCTGTGTGAGGTAATACGGCGGAAGTTTCGGCTAGTATGTCGTGATCACTTTTGTCGGTATATGTCGTTCGGATGCTGACTGAATGGTTTCCGTGATAATATTCAGCGTCTGATAAAGTTCCTCCTCGTTTGTGGACTCCTGGATGTTATGTACCCTGTCATTAATATGCTCTCGGTATTTGTTCCAGTCGGCAAGGTCATACCTGGTGGTAGTTCGTGGTGGAGGTTTGTCGGTTTTCTGGGAAGGTCTGGGGTGTAGGGTTATTTTGACGGGAACATGATCGCTGCCTACAGTATCCAGAACTTCTAGGTGTGAGCGGTGGATAAGGTAAGGGGATAGGATTACTATATCAGGAGTGGTCTGTGAGATTGGGCGGGTAGGTTTGGGTAATTGTTGGAGTAGTCCAGTGGTGCTGTTAGCGATAAAGTTTGTGAATTGGGCTTTTTGTCGGTCTGATCGACTATGAATATTTATATCCGCCATTATGATGTATGTGTTAACGTTATTCGACATATACTGAAAGAATTGAAGCGGAATAGGTTGTCCTGGTCGAACGTATATGATGGCTAAAGTTATATGTAGATTTCGGAAATAAACAGTAGATATGATATGTTCAGGTAATTGAAGGTGTGGAATATGATGAACGCGGTGGGGTATTGTTGGTTTGAAACCTAGTGCTGCTCCGCCATTAGCTCGTAAGACTGGTATAGTGCTTGCTTGATGAATAAATTTATAACCAGGAATTTTACATGATGATTGTGGAGCCCGTCATGTAAGCAAAAAAGCATGTACCTTTTCCTCTAGCAATAGTGCTTCAAATAATGGTTTGTGTGTCATTAGTGATCGAATGTTCACAAATAATATGACAATATCCATCTTAGTCTTGTGGTGTGATTTGCTGTGGTTGTGAGTTAGAGAAAAGCGGGGCTGTAACAAAATGTACATACGGACCTGTATAAGTTGCTTGGAAGTTCAATTGAAGAACTTGTTTTGCAGCTGCTTATATTTGTTGAAGTATGTGAGAGCGGTGTGCTGGTTGGATATTTTGTAGTGTTATGGTGACGAAGGATAGTAATTGCTCGACAGTGATAAGTTTGGTGACGAGTGGGTGTTTATCTTGGATGATGCCTTGATCATTCGGTTGATCATGAATTCGAAGTGGCACGACTAAGTCAGGTTTGTCAGGTGGTGGCTGTGGTCTGGATTTACATACGTAACTATATATTGGATGATTCTGTTTACATGTGGAACATTTGGGTGGTCCTTGCATATTATTACGCTGACGGGTAGGATGAGGTCCGGAGCAGTATCCACACTTAGGTTGATTGGTGGAATGATTGGTGGTATGAGAGTTGTAGCTTTGACATTTTTCGCACCTGATGGCTATTGGTGTTTGAGTACGAGAAGGCTCGACGAGATGTCTCTTTCTGTATATGTATGCACCTAAGGTGAGGAGATCATTGACTGTTTCGTGTGAATGTGTGAGTACTTTAACTAGATATGTAGGTCCATTTTGACATTTGATCTGGATGACTTTTGTAAATTCGAATTCTTCCTGTCTGAGTTCTTCAGCAATTTGGTCATCAGTCCATGTAGGGTCCACGCCACAGATTACAACTGAGAGAAGAGGTTGTTTACGCGGTGGTTGTTTGATGCGCTGATTTGATAAGTTCGTCATACTTGCGGATTTGCCAAAAAATTTGAGGCCGTATTTACTGCGAATGGTTGTCGCGAGGTTAGCAAGCATCTGGTGACTTTATGATTACTCCGTTTCGCGTAGCAATGATTTGGTTAATGGTTTGTCGTGGTACATATTTACAAAATTGTTGGAGAATTTGCTTAGGATTTTGGTATTTATTATCAAAGTTGCTGAGTAGGAATGAATATAGTGTAGAAGTTTGTTCTGATGTTTTATCTTCGATATGCATGTCTGATGAATCGCTATCACTAACCTGATCATTTACATGTTGTTTTTTCGTTAGGTTGTAATGTTGGTTCTTTGCTGTCCATTGCGCGTACGGGTGTTCTCGAACGTGTGCGAAGTTCAGTAGTCGTGGCCTTTGTATGATGTCGTGATCGATGAATGGTACGAAAGTCGCTGGGTGATGGTGGTTTCACTTGTGCTGGAAGTCTTTGGTGAAAGCCGTCCGCCATTGAATTTGTCCGTCCTGGGGCCGAAGCCCGTGAAATGTTGAGGAACAAGAATAAGGGAATCAAAATGGCTGATCAGTCTCTGTGCAATGACTGCTGCTTCAAATTAACTTTCCCCTTCCAACACTGAAAAGTGATGTCGATCCTATCGAGATCGTATGCATGCTGGTCTCGATTGTGCGTGTCCAACACAACGTCCTCGAAAGTACGTTAACGAATCCCAGCTACGTTAGGTTAAGTTATCTTTTGACTGATTTTTTTACAAGCTAGTCTCTGATGGAGGCTAGCACCTGATGAGAGGGTTACGCCCTCTTTGCAGGTAGGAATTGTTAAGGGGAAATCTGGAAGTTTTGGAAAGGGTAGGTGGGCTATGAGGCTCTAGAGAACTTTGGTATCCTTTATTTATCCAAACTTTATCATGGACATTATAAGCTTTTGCTCATAATCATTAATCTTGGTTCATACATAATTTTAAATCGGTGACAATGAGATGGGTGATGTACATGAGGTGCTAGAGACGTCACAACATATTTCATAGAAGACAGACGATTGATATTCTTCTTGCTAAGGGGCGACTCTAAGCATAATGGGAGACAGATGAGCCCTACATTTAACATTGATGGATTCTTTGTAGAAGATGGATATGAGGTGAATGAATTACATAAGTGATGAAAGGTAATGTGCAACGGGTTTACTCAGGATTGAGAGGAGGTGAGACTGTAAAGTAGACATAAGGTCCGGAATATGTTGCTTGAAATTGGACTTTGATTATTTCGGAGGCTGCATGTTGAACTTTGTTGAGGATCTTTGTTCTCTGCCAAAAGGATAGATGTTTTGGAATGTTAAGGTGAAGAAGGTGAGAAGCTGTTCAATGGTGATGGGTGGGAAGACTGAAGTATTGGGAAGTGGAGATGGCTGTTCGGGAAGTCGAAGCGGAACGGTGAAGGCAGGGGTTTCTGGATTAGCATTTGGTCGGTTTTTACATTTATAGCAGGAAGTAGGGTGAGGTTCGCTGCATTGGTTGCATTTAGGTGGTAGTTGGTGATTAGTGCAAGCTTTAGTTGTTGAGAGTCAGAACAGTAGCCACAGACAGGTTAGTTGGGACAGTGTTTGGTTTCATGATCGTTGTATTTTTGACAGCGTTCACAGCTGAGTGGGATTGGTGGTGAAGATCGAGATGGTTCTACTCGGTATCGTCTTTTGTAGATGAAAGCTCCGTAAGCGAGAAGGTCATCAATGGTTGCCTGATCTGTTGTTAATACGCGGATCATATAGCTAGGTTCTCCTTGTTGGGTTTTGATTCGAAGACATTTAGCTATGTTCTGTCAGTCGGCTGTTAGTTCTGTTTCTGCTTCTGTGTCAGTGATTTGAGGATCTACGCCTCTGATAACTACGGACAGCATAGGTGGTCGACGTGGTGGAGGCTGCAAACGGATGATTTTTGAAACGAGTGGAGTGATCTTTGCTTGTTTGCCGAAGATCTCAAAGCTGTATTTGTGTCGTATTGTAGAGGCGAGGTTGCTGTCAGAAGATTTGATTATAATGCCGTTTCTTGTAGGTATGAGTTGAGAGATGGAGTCACGAGAGACATATTTCAACAGTTGTTGTAGTAGTAGCTTTGGTGTTTGGAAACGTGGAACGAAATCTGTTAGTAAGAATGATGACAACGGAGCTTGGTTTGTTGGATACTGTTCAGAATCAGAATCATTATCGGAATCCTCGGAGTTACTTAGAGTATGAATCGTTTTAGATGGTGGTGATTTAGAGCTTCCAGATTGGTGTGGATTTGATGAATGAGAGCTTGTAGCAGAAAGTTGATCAGTGCTTCGGCAGTGCTTTGATGATTTGCCTAGTGTGAACTTAGCAGTGGTTGAAGATGGCGTGCGCTGTACTACTTGAGGTAAGATGTGCTTTCCAGGTTTAGGCATGATGATGAGAAAATTGGTGATCAGTCTATGTGCAATGACTGCAAAAATGGATATCTCAAATTAACTCGCACCCTCCGACACTGAGCAGCGCCGTCAATCCTATTGTGACTGTATGCGTACTGTTTCACACTAGTGCGTTTGCAACACCAGATCATCGGAAGCACGTTAACTACCCACAGATAGGCTAGGTTTGAATTCTGTTTTTTTTACTATTTTTTTATGCTAGCTAAGCTAGCTCCCCCAAAGGGCTACACCCTCTTTCCGGGAAGGGATATATGGAAGTACAGGAGTAGCATGGATAAGATGGATGGTCTATGTGGTGGAATATTATTCGTAAAAAATATTTATTTTATTGTAATCATAATAAGGACATTATGAGTTTTCCATAATCATATTGTTTGGTAGTGTTTCGATTATCTTCTATTTTGTGATGAGAGATGAACATGAGGTGCACTAGACGGCACAAGTTAACACATTTTTAGACGAATGATTGAATATCTTCTGGCCTAGGGGCGACTCTAGGCCGTGATAAGGACAGATGAGCCCTTGCGTTTAAAATGATCACTGTGCAATATATGTCGGTGAGAGATAATGAGGAATGTGTGGTGTGCAAAGTTGTTCGATTTGGGCTACGTCAGGGTGGTCTGGGGGTAGTGTGTAATGAAAGATTGTGAGTAGAGTGGAGAGAGGTGTATCGTTGGTGTTTGTAATGTAGTAAGTTTGTTGTGTGTTTATAGTTTCTGTGAGAATTGGGTGTTGTGTATTGTATCGTTTGTTTATATACCTTTGGCGTAGTGTCTCAAGATGAAAGATTAAGTGCGGAAAAGTAATCCTGTCATAGAGTTCTTGGGTGGGGCTGGGGAGTTTTATTCCATATGCGATGCGAAGAACGTGTCGTTCTAAGATTTGAAGTTTGTGATATATTGTGTGTGATGCGTTGATCCAAGCAGTAAATCCATAAGTTAGTACCGGACGTAGAAAAGTTTTATATGTGTTTATGATTGTAATCGGTTTGAGGCCCCAGGTAGTTCCGGTTAAACGTTTCAGTAGATTCAATCTGTTATTTG
Organism: Lepisma saccharinum; assembly: GCA_022664845.1. Classification (NCBI taxonomy): domain Eukaryota; kingdom Metazoa; phylum Arthropoda; class Insecta; order Zygentoma; family Lepismatidae; genus Lepisma; species Lepisma saccharinum. Next base: position 6,557 of record JAGDQP010041632.1, on the reverse strand, counting down.
CTTTGAGGATGATTGTTTGTAGATGTGGTCGCCAGGTGAGGTGATGATCGTATGTGATTCCTAGATATGTTACTTAGTTGGTTTTGACTGATTTTTTTTGCTAGCCGCGGCTAGCTCCCCCAAAGGGCTACACCCTCTATATGGGAAGGGAAGTTAAGCTGAACTAGGTGAGGATATTGGAAAGTGGATGGGCTAGGTGGGTTTGTTGTATCTGTAAACTGTATTTTACTTTCCATTATCTCGTCATTATGAGTTTTCCTCATAATCATTCATATAGGTGGGGAAGAAATCAGATCTGGATGATGTTGGTGATGTGATGAAGGTGAGGTGCACTAGACGTCACAACACTTTGGCACAATTAAAAACAAATGATTGATATTCTTCTGGTCTAGGAGCTACTCTAGACCGTGATGGAGACAGGTGAAAGCTCTGTTAGTTTTAGATGGTTACTGTGCAATATATGAAGGCGAGAGGTGATGTGGAAGATCGAATGAGCAAAGTTGACGAATGAATTCTTCTTCTGGGTCGTCGGGTGGTAATGTATAGTGGTAGATGGTGAGGAGTGTTGAGAGTGATGTATTATTATTGTTCTGTATGTTGGCGTTTTGTTGTGTTTGGATTATGTCGGTAAGTAAAGGATGTTGCGTGTCATAGCGCTGCCTTATGTATTTTAGACGTAGTGTTTCCAGATGAAAAAGCAGACGAGGAAAATTTATTCTGTCGTAAAGTTCGCGGGTGGGACTGGGTAATTTTACTCTGTAGGCAATGCAAAGGGCGTGTCTTTCTTGGATTTGTAGTTTCTTGTAGACGTCATGGGATGCGTTAATCCAAGCAGTAAATCCGTATGTCAACACTGGTCGGAGAAATGCTTTATATGTATTAATAACTGAGCTAACTTTGAGTCCCCATGTTGTTCCGGTCTGTCTTTTAAGGAGATTTAGTCTGTTTCTGGCTTTTGTAATGACGGTCTGCAAGTGTGGGCGCCATGTAAGATGTTTGTCAAGGACAGTGAGATTCAGATTCTCGGGGTTACGTCGAACTCTAGATCTGCATTTTTGGGGGAGAAAGATGACAGTCTGTGTTTTAGTGGAGTTTATTGTGAGACCCCATTTACTGCACCACGAAGTGAGGGAGTTGATTGCTTCGTTCATTGTCCTATTGATGTGTTGAACTGTGGAACTCAGGGTGAGAAAAGCGGTGTCGTCTGCGTATTGGAAAACTTGTATATTCTGAGGAAGGGGAGGGAGGTCTGCAACGAAAAGTATGTAAAGAAGTCGTGATAGAGCTGAACCTTGTGGTACTCCGCAATGTAGGAAGATGGGATGAGATAGACTATTATTGATGCTGATATAGGCGAGTCGGGAAGAGATGAAGTTGAAAATGAAACGAAGATAAGTGACAGGGAGATGAAAGAACTGTAATTTGTAGAGAAGTGCTCTATGCCATACAGTGTCAATTGCTTTTTCTAAATCGAAGAGGGTTTGTTGTAGTGGATAGTTATTTGGTTGGTGAGCCGAAGAAGTTGGTCGGTAATGCTAAAGTTTGGTCGGAAACCGGCTTGATGTAGAGGGAGAAGGTTATGGATTTGCAAATGGTCATGGAGGCGTTTTACTAGGATTTTTTCAAGGGTTTTACTGAGGCATGGGGTTAGCTGTATTGGTCTATAGGAAGAAACGGAATTTGGAGGTCTTTAGGTTTTAGGAACATTAAGGTTTTCGAGGTTTTCCATTCGGGTGGGATGTAGCCGGTTCGGAGGATGAAGGTATATATTGTGGCGAGGAGATGGAGAAGGACAAGTGGGGATTCATTTAGATGACGATGGGTGATTTTGTCATGACCCGGTGTGGAGTTTCGTTTGTTACTAATGGCATGAGTGATGTCCTCAGGGGTGATGGGAGCTGTCAGTGGGTGGTCAGGAAGTGTGTGATTTTGATTTGGTTGTAGATGAGAAGAAGAGAGGTTAATTCTGTCTGCAGGATTCTGTCGGAATGGATTGAAAGGAACCTGAGGGATGAAAATTTCTTGCAAATAGTCTGCGAATGCATCGGCTTTTTCTTTTTCAGTATGAAATGCTTCGTCGTGGTGCAGTAAGGGGTAATGTGGTTTGGTGTATTTGCCTGTAAGTGTTTTAAAACGTTTCCAGAATTTAGTGGGATGTGTATTTTCATCTAGATTATTGCAGGTTTTTATCCATTGCCTGAGTTTGTAAACCTTCAAATAATTGCGTACTGTTCTTTGTAGTTGTCTGTGTAGTCTTAGAGATTCTGGATTACGAGTGCGTTGGTAGTCTCGATATAGTTCTCTTAAACGTTTGATGAGGGGTAAGTATTGTGATGGTAAGCTAGGTCTGAAATTGTGAACTTTGGTAGTTGGGATGTATTTCTCTGATGCTTGTTGGATTGAGGTCGTGATTTTGTCTAGGCTATGATGAAGGTCGGTTTCGTTTTCTGGTGTTGTCAGGGTTTGAACCTGTGATTCGATGTATTGTCTATATCTGTTCCAGTCGGTGCGATCAAAGCGTAGCATGATTCTTGGTTGCGTATTGCACGTTCGGTCAGTATGATTTGGAGATTGTATTGAAAGTTTAATGGGTGCATGATCGCTGCCTATTAAATCTAGTACGTCTAAGGTGCATCTATGGCTGAGATTGATTGAGGTTATGACTACGTCTGGAGTGGTATTGGAACATGGTCTTGTTGGTTTAGGGATGTAGTGAATTGTTCCTGTGGTTTGTAAAGTTATGAAATCTTTGAAGTCTTGCTTTTCGTGATCAGGTCGGATGTGTATGTTTATGTCCCTCATAATTATGCAGGTTCTGAAGTGGTCTGAGATGTAAGTAAAGAATGAGTTGGGAATGGAAGGACCAGGTCTTACATAAATTGTAGCGAGAGTGATATATATCTGTTTATAATATAAGGTAGTAATGAGGTATTCAGGTAGATTTGGCGTGTTTACAGTGTATTGACGGTAGGCTATTTTTGGCGAAAATCCTATGGCGACACCTCCGTTTGCTCGCTGTGCTGGTATCGTCCTATCGAGACGAAATATAGTGAAACGTGATATTTTGCAAGTGTCCTTTAGTTTTAGATGAGTCTCATTTAGTAAAAATGCACGAGCGTCTTCTTCTAGGAGTAGGTGTTCAAATAATAGTTTATGCGTGAGTATGGATCTGATATTTATAAATAAAAACACTTTAAAAAATAAATGATATTTATAAATAAATAAAAAAAGCCATAATTGTATACATTTTGTGATGATCTGTACGGTATGGTTTATACTGCTGTTTCGGCACTTGCATGAAAATGAGCGTATGGTCCAGAATATATAGCGTTAAAAGCGACATGTAAGGTAGTTTTGGCTGCATATTGAATTTGAGCAAGGATATGGTGTCTTTGGAAAGGATGAATATTTTGCAGGACAACGGTGATGAATGCCAAGAGTTGATCTATCGTAATTGGTTGGTATACAGAAGTAATGGGAGGTATAGCCTGGGTTTGGGTTTCAGCGGTCCGGATTCGCACTATTAATTCTGGTTTGTCAGGTTGTGCAGCAGGTCTGGCTTTACATTTATAACTGAAGGTTGGATGATTATCGTTACAGGTTGTGCATTTGAGTGGCTGTTGCATGTTTGTACAGTTTTTAGTGGGATGTGAACCGGTGTAGTATCCGTACTTGATGTTATTTGTACATTGTGCTGTGGTATGTGGATTGTATAATTGACATTTCTCACATCTTATTGGCAGAGGCAGAGGTGAGGGTTCTACCCTGTAACGTCTCTTGTAAATGTAAGCGCCACGGGTGAGAAGTTCGTCTATAGTTTCTTGGCTGTTAGTCAAAACACGAATCATGTACTTTGGGCCTCCAGTTTTGGTTTTAATGCGAATACATTGAACGATCACGTGGCCTTCATCTTCTAATTCTGTCTCTGCGCCTTCGTCTGTGATTGTGGGTTCTACTCCTCGGATGACTACTGATAATGTCGGTGTTTTGCGTGGTGGTGGTGCTTGGCGATTTGAACGGTTTTCTTGTCTGGTCAAGTTTGCTGTTTTTCCGAATATCTCGAAGCTATGTTTATTGCGTATGGTGGTTGCAAAATCAGCGTCGGTAGATTGTGTTATGATGCCATTTCTTGTTGGTATGATTCTGACGATTCTGTCGCGATGTACGTATTTCGTGAGTTGCTGGTAGAGGAGTTTTACATTTTGAAATTTCGTATCAAAATTGGTAAGCAAAAATGAAAATATTAGTGTTGTTGCTGCTGCAGATGTTAGAAGCCGTTGAAAGTCGGTTTGGTTTGTTGTGTCCATTTGTCTTTCTTCCTCTGATTCACTTATACTATGAGTCTTTTTGGTAGGTGGTGATTGCGATGTGCTGCGTCCTGAGTGAAGATTTGAAGTGATCGAGAGGGTAAACGAGATGACTGTTTTTCTTTGTCTTTTCGTCTTGGAATGATTCCTAATGTAGAATAGCTAGGGGGGGGTCCAGATATCATTTGCGGAAGTCCTGAGTGTTGACCAATAGTCGTGTCCTTGTCCATTGCAGTGGTCGATGATAATGAAATAATCAAGGTTGGGCCACCCGTTAGGATAGTAGCCCAGGTGTTGAACACTCCTTCCACCTCAGAGAAAAAATTGTGATCCCTTGGCTAGATGAGTCTGGTCCACAAGATTTGTTCCGATGTGGCGAGAAGAGACGAAGGATGATGACGTAGGAAGGAAATAAAAAATAACTGGCAATAGTGGTACAAACACTAGGCTTGTCATCGACTTGCCAGCTCAGATCTTTGACTGATTTTTTTTTGCTGGTCCACAAGTGTGGCCAGCACCCGCTTCGAGGGTTACGCCCTCTATCCAGGCCTGGGAAGGAAGGGGAAACATATGGGACTTGAAGATGGGCAGGGGGTCTAAGGGTTTTTATAATATTTAAATGTAATTTATTTCTGAATATTAACAAATCTGGACATTATAAGCATTGTGCTTATTATCATTATTTAGGCTGTAAATATATTGATGACTATGAAATGGAAGATGAGTGTGAGGTGCAAATTGACATCACAACACGTTGGCACAAAAGAGGACGAATGGATGATTATCTTCTCACCTACGGGCGACGCTAGGTATTGATGGAAACAGATGAGCCCTACATAAAACAATTATGAATACTGTGCAGTAATGTGAATGAAGAGTGAATGATAAGTGAGTGAAGATGAGAGGTGTTGTATAATTGACTCAGGATTGGTAGGTTTAATGGAGAAGAATACATACGGACCCGAGTATGTTTCCTGGAGTTGTACTTTAAAGATTTCTTTAGCTGCAAGCGTGATTTTGTGTAGAACTGCGTTTCGTTGGAAAGGGAATAGATTTTGAAAGATTATTGTTAGGAAAGAGATAATTTGTTCGATGGTCGGAGGAGGATGGATAGATTGATTGATAGAAGGTTCTGTGGATGGAGGGACGCGAAGAGGCACTGCTAGGAAATTAGAGTCTGGATCGGGTTCTGGGCGGCCTTTACACTTATATGAGAAAGTTGGATGCTGTTCATTGCATTGACTACATTTCGGTGGATTTGCTAGGTTGGTGCAGGCTTTTGTGGTATGGTTTCCGGTGCAGTATCCGCATTTAGGTTGATTCTTGCATTCATCTGTCGAATGATCATTGTATATTTGGCATTTTTCACACCGTAAAAGGAATGGTGGTTGTGTACGAGATGGTTCGACTCTGTGTCGGCGTCTATAGATGTATGTATGCACCGTGTTGTAATAGTAGGTCTATGGTAAGTTGGTGTGGAGTGAGTACACGAAGCATATAGCTGTTAGTGCCTTCTTTTGTTTTTATTCGTAGGCATTTCGTGATAGTGTGTCCTTCCTCTCTTAATTCTGCTATGCCTCTTCGTCTGTGATATCTAGGTCAACACCCCTAATAACAACAGATAATTGTGGTGCTCGTCTAGGAGGTGGTGCATACGGATGGTTCCAGTTGTTAGAGAGATAAGTTGAGCATCTTTACCGAAGATTTCAAAGCTAAACTTGTTTCTGATGGTTGTAGCTAAAGTACTGTCAGGTGACTTGATGATTATTCCGTTACGTGTCGGTATTATCTGGTGAATAGCTTCGCGAGGAACATATTTCATGAATTGCTGAAAAAGTTGTTGTGGCGTTTGGAACCTGGTGTCAAATTTTGTGAGAAGAAAAGAGTGAAGAGGAGGTTTTGAAGCTGCTAGATGTTCATCGTGGTCTGAAGATGTGATGTTCATTTGCTGCTCTGGATCGGAATCGGAATCTGAAGCGCTGAGCGTATGTGATCTTTTACTGGGCGGTGACTTTCCGTTGCCTGAATGACGTGATGGTGGTGTGCGTGATCTAGTTCGTGGCAGTTGATCAGTGCTATGCTTATGTTTAGGTATCGCTCCTTGAGATGATGATTTTGGTGTAACTATGGATGAAGTTTGCATGACGACATTTGGTAATTGGTGTGTTCCTGACTTCGGTTGTTTTGGCATGTTGATGAGTTTGAAGTGAAATGAAAATGATGATCAGTCTCTGTACATTGACTGCAAAA
>JAGDQP010041631.1:0-16829 GCA_022664845.1 Lepisma saccharinum | reverse complement strand
AGAACGGTAAAAAGTTGATATAACTCGCTTTTGGACTTTCACAAGTTGTCGCAGATTTTTGGGAATTGAACTTTTTCTAACGTTATTTCCTTTCCCTATCAGTGAAAAATCCGCATCGCAACGCATGAAACTAAATCCACTGTCGATAAATTTATGGCATTTTTGATAAAAAGTATTGAATTTTGTCCAATGCGATTATCACTTCAAAGGATCATCTTCGTTTCATGAATAAGGAACACATTTACTATTTTCAAGGACTATGACACCATCTCATTTCTCGCAATGCCCTCATACCAAATACTTTGGCAATAAGTTGTGATATTATAAATAAGAAACCAAAATTTGAATAAGGTAATATGACTTTTATAAACCATGTGTGAATGACCGTTATGAAACTATGTTCACTTCCGGAGTATTAGAATCTCTCCTTTTCTGAACTGGATATCTACAGACATAATATATGACATAATGTAAACAACTCAATTCTTAACACTCTCTATAAATAACACACATACGACTGACTAATTGTTACATCACACCAAGGGCGCCGATGCCGGTGGGCTTTGGGGGCCAGGAACCCCCAAGGTTGAAGTGGGCCCCCTTAATGGGGGGTCTAAATGATAAGGTGAAGTCCGAAGCAAATACTTGTTTTTGCTATGAATTTACGTAGTTGTCACTCTTTCGTTGTCTGTTACCTTACAGGTGTATCAAATTGTAGTTATTTCTATAGCAGTCTATCTAAGATATACAATTCGTCATAAGAAGGCAAGAGATTTCGAAATGGGCACGTTTTATGTTTGATACTGTCTGTTTTTCCTCTTTGTTGAACTTGTACAAATATTTTTTCTCACTGTCTGTGAGACAAAAGCTTCTTGAACCATGTCTGTCGAGATCGAGAACAGAAAATAAAAAGAGGAAAACAATATTATTTCAATAAAGCAGTAGCGCCGCGGAAGGGTGAGCCGGATAGAAGGAGAACCACATTTGGAAAGGAAGAATAACTCCTCTGCATAGACTAACATTAGTTTATGTTATTTCCTAAGTTTATTTTCTAGTAACAGTAGAAACTATGTTCTTATTAATTAGAACATAATATGCTTTAGTGAACATTTTTACAAATATAGTTAATTGTGTATTAGTTGGGCCTGGGGAAGCCTTCATAATGACTATATGTATACCATTATATGTAATTGTTTTTATGAATATACAATATTTGGTAACATTTGAATTGAATTCGCATTAAGATCATCGTATGTGCCTTCTTACAAGACGCTTCGCTGGCAACAAAACACATGGTATCTGAATGACCCCCTCCAAAAGTTACACAGAAATCGGCGCCCTTGCATCACACTAAAAGATAAACTTTTACGCGCGCATGCTTTTGCTACTATTCACATTGGTAAGCAAACAGCGTAGTGCAGTAAAAGTCGTGCAATGACAATTCCCAAATAATACAACTACCTTTCGACTTAAACTTCGCAAGTTTTTTTTAGGGATATGTAGATTTGAAGTAGCTGTAATTGGGGTGTATAAAATCGAAAATTTAAATGTACACTTCTCGTCAAGTACTTCCCTTACATGCACAAAATGGCAAGTTATACATGCAACAATTCAATGCACATATACTTAAGATACGACATTATAACATTTGATAGAATAGGAATGTAATTTTATAAAAGTGAAATAAAATTTTAATGAAGAAAGTAATTATTGCAAATTGTTTCTTTTCTCAGCAGAATTACAACTTATTCGTATCTATGTGGTTCTGCAAAGACAAATCAAAACTCATGTGATCCAAATGTATATTCCCAGCAGTATCTTTGTTACACTATCTTGGGGGAGCTTTGTTGTGCCACCTGATATCGTACCTGGACGAATGGCTCTGCTTGTGACCATTCTGCTCTCTTTGGTTACGATGATCGTTGCTGACAGGTAGGAGGTGTTTTAATCTTGAATTAAATAAAAATTAATCATCAATAAACAGGTTGATTTTAATTTTATTTTTCGTCCCTTTTTATGAGAGTGAAATGAAAAGTAAACCCTATTTTTATGCGGTAAACAGAGGGGAGAGATGTTGAATAATGCAATGTTTGCATTGGCGTGTGGGTAATTTGACCTCGAAAATTGCAGCACTCGCCATTAATGAAGTGTGGTCTCAGCAACTGCGTTACAATACAAGCGCGCGACGAGCGAACATCTTGTTGATACTTGTTCTTCCAACTTAAAACATGTTCGACATTAACAAACCCTAAGTTGATCCATAGTGCTTGAATGTCTGTACTGAAACAACTTCGGAGGGCGAATTTTTACATGTTATGCTTCTTATACCGAGGGCCGCTGTGGTTAAATGGTATAGCGCTCACCTCTGATTCTGCTAGTTATCGGTTCGATCCTTGCTCATACTATGTGGGCTTTGTGCTTGCCAAACACCGTGTGTGTGGATTTTCTCGGGGTACTCAAATTTCCTCCCACTTTCTTCATTCCACCAACTCATTCCATCATCCATCCAGCCTGAGCCAAAGTTGTCTAAAAGTCATAGAAATTAAATTCAAAATTCAAAATTACTACTTATTCCGAAAGAACTTCACTACGACACATGATTTTTTCTATGGTACTGTCTTGCGACTTGGATTTCATTGTTCCGTCCTCATTGCTGCAAATAACTAACGTCTATGTGTTGAGTTATGTAAAATTTAACTAACCATGATACAATTCAAACGTGTTGCATTGCATGAGATACTTTCTATTAGGATTGCCTTGCATTTTAAAAATTCGATTTACCTTTAGATTCTCTCTAACATTTTGTTGCAAGGTATCGTGTCATAACTAAGATGAAAATTGCTGTATAGTCAGAAGAAATTTAAAAGATTCATGTGGTGAATAATTTATTAATATCGTTTCAACTTTCAAAGATCAAAGCTAATATCAAAATAAACATTAAAGCTTTTAAAAATAGTTCTACGAACGTCTCCAAAATGTTTTAACTTTATTTTACATGGGCCAGTCTAGTAAATTTTGATCTCAGTCCGTCACGATTATCCGTCACATTCTAGTTAAGAGACACCCATGTCCGGACTCCAAAAATGTTGTTATTTACACAGTGTAATATTGCTAAACTGTGTCCTACTTCTGGTGAAGATAGAATCAACATGCACGAAGATATTCTGAAAATATTTTAGTGTAATACACTGAAACGCTTACTGAAAATTTAACTATTTTTTTTCTCGAATGTTGACTTGTGATATTTAGCTCTTTTACCTTTAAAGCTTCACACAATTATTTGTTTTTATCATTGCAGTATGTATTTGTTTGTTTCGTGAATTGTGTTACGAGAGTCTAATATTAAATATGCATAAGTGAAAATTGTAACATTTCTTCCGTAGACTTAGACTAACAATTTGCCAAACGAAAATATTTATTCTCACATAAATAATAATCGTATGTTTAATAAGAATTGATAACATCTGTCATCGGCAACTTACATTAAAAGTCATATCATATCTGAAGGATAAATATAAACTAGGAATAGTACATAAAATATGTTTTCAAATATACTTTTTAAAGGTCTAGTGCTCCTCCTGCACTGGAGGTAACTAACTCAGAATGTTGGCTCCTTCTGTGTATGATGTTTGTGTTCATGGCCCTCTTGGAATATCTCTTTGTTCTGATGTTAGAAAGAGCATCTGCTTCAGATGATGTAAAGAATGTCAGAAGATACACTTTGAGAAGAACCTTGGTAAGTGGTACATAAATACTGACTTTTATTAACAAAATACAAATTCTTGGCTGTATGTTCTCGTTCTCGATTTCTTCATACGTATAACTTGGGAGCAGTGTGAGACTAAGTTTAGTGTTTGCATGTATCATTTGGAGTATGCCTTTAGACTTCCTTCTATCTGTTTGTGGTTTGATAACGTTTAGTGGTACCGTAAAGACAAAAATATGAAGTTTTGATTCCACAGACCTCAAGCCGAATGGTCCAAAAAACATATTGCTCTTTGTATAAACTTTATAATCATTAATGTTTACAAATATAGGAAATGCATTTTTGGATTAGTAACTAAAATTAATATAGTTAGAGTTCTTACAAGAAAAATGTTACAAGCTTCAAGCGAAAAATATTCATTGTAAGTATTCTACGTTTCGCGTGGTCTGGGGTTGATAGGTACCAACGAAAAATGTAGATCGAGTCTTTAAAGCTCAGAAATTTGTATAGAATAATACCCACAATTCCAACAAATGCCTTGTTTACAATTAATTGACATTCAATGGGACGAAATTGAATAATTAAACCAATATCAGAGATAAGCCTAAGAACTGACTTTGAATTGATTTCATTTATAGCCTTTTCACAAGCTAAAGAATTTAGAAAGTTGGAAATTATTTCCCACTCGTTCGCTTTAGAGTACAAAATTGAATTTATACAGAAAAGAACTTACTTTCCAATTATTAACCATATTTATTTCGGAGTGAAATTTCTACTTTAAACATTAACGCTATCCTCAAACAAGAGTATAGAAAATCGAGCAAAAATCCATCAAAGCTGAACATGTGAGAACTATTAATGTATTAAAAGATATTTAATTATAAATGTCTTCTACAATGATATTACAATATAAAATTTATTTAAAGACTAAGGTAATATCAGTTTAACTAGTAATATCTAATTATAATTCAGACTTCAAGTTCTCTATTGTATGATATCTTTATTAACTGTTTTTGAGAAGCAGGCTGGTAAATTTCAGGTCTAGTGAGACTATGAGGCTGAGATTAGTTTAATGACAAATATCAACTAGTTATTCAAATAACATAGTACACCTTTGTCTCATAGTGTGTGTGGTCAACACACAATCGGCGTGTACGAGATGAGCAATGAACATCTTATACATTCTGAATAGCCACTTCGTCACTTTCATAAGATAACTGTTTAAACCTACTCCTAAGGAGACCATTACACGGTAAAATTTTCATTCGAAATTTTTGAAATTCAATTTCATAAACTAGAATATGAAGTGATATAGTTATACGGAGTATCGATAGTATCGAAAGGAAATGGTGCTGCTATTTGTTATAATTTCAAATTGATATAATAAGGTATTAAGCAGCAATGAAAGTAAATATTCACGATTACACCTATAAATCATTGTATACATGTTAAAAGCTGAAACCTTTCACCACATACGCCGCTTTCTTGAGAGTTTAGAACCATTTCGACGGCAAAACGATTATAGAGATACCCCTGGCTTTCCGCGGGTTGCAAATTATACAATTATTTCATGTTATATGCTCCAACCCGCTTTGTACAAAATTGCTCAAGTGTAACAACATTCAAGAAACCAACTTCGTACATGGATTACTTAAACAAAATCAAGAAATAAAGTTACTTTTTTATGATTATTTGCATATCTTTGTCGCATTCGAGATACAATAGTTGCCAGGTTTGAACCAAAACTGCAATTATTATAATGAAAATGAATATTTATCGATAAATCGTAGAAAAAAAAACGTTTGTGATCAGTTTGATGTAGAGAGTTGGCAAACTCTTTCCAAGCTATTCGAAGAAATGTTAGTGCTGATGACGCCAGTTTGAATGTCTCGTGTCATCAAACAAATAATATTACAAAAATTGAGAAGTTCGAGCGAATAATTACTATCCAAGTCCGATAATAGTAATCCAAGCTATTGAAGATGATGAGAAATAAAAAAATCCAATTTGAATGAAGAAAGATAATTAAAAAAACTCTTTAAAGATATACTTTTCTTAAACAATTCGTACTAAAAGTAATGTTTATGCATGACTATAAAGAAAAGCACAGGACGCTTTCTCATAAACAGTCGCTTTATAAATTCTTGAATTGGCTCACCCCATGATTTTTCTTTTAGTAATTCATAAGAAAAATTGCTCTTTACTTTTTAGTACAAATTGTTTAAGAAAAGTATGTCTTTAAAGAGTTTTTAAAATAATTTTTTCAAGCTATTCGGTTCGGATACCTTTTCAAGCTAATGTTTTCTTTATCCTAATTCTAAAGTGTTCTGCAACCAGTTAAACGCCACTTCGTTGCAAGCTACGTGTAGTATTTATTTTTGAATAAAGAAGTCCATACTAAAAATATTAAAATATGCTTTTAAAACATATAAATATATATAAATACATGAAAGTAAAATGCAATATTGTACTGTCAACCGACATACGTCGATATGGAAAATTTCATCATTGTATGATCTTGGGAAATAAGTTAAATTAACGTTCCAAGATTTGAGGACACCGCGAATCAATGTTAATTAAAGAAAAGACTGTAATAACAATTAAAGGAATGAATTAAAAAACCACATACGCCCACTTTTCGGCAATTTTGACTTTTTATGGATTCTTATAGGAGAAAAATAACTCTACAAGATGGTACAAAAAATAACTCATGTCGCAAGCTACAAACCATTTCTGTGACTAGAAAAGTGAAATGCTAGTTCATATCTTTTGTAAAAACAGCATAAATCCAGGACGTGTGTTGTTTTTGCAAAATTTACGTAGCAGATTCACTGATATATAACACCGGTGACTATGGAAACACTAAGTCTCATAGCCGGCCGGGTGACAGTACGGTCTGCGGGGGTAGGCCAACGACTTGAAGGTCCTGTGATCGAGTCCCAGCATGGGCATCGATGTGGATTTTAATAGTTAAGTTGCGAATTGTGACGGGCCGAATCCAAAATTATCAGACTGATCCATATAAAAATAAAGTATACCAAAGTTTACTAAGTCGCATAATCTTATATAACAGCCTTTGCGGAGTTATCCTCAGCAACGCAGCTGGCAAGCTCGACACTGGGAAGTACGGTGAAGTGATGGAACTAAGGTGGAGAGACCATACTGCTTCGGTTCCGTTCCTAATGGAGAGAAACGGCCACCCAAAGATGCTATTCGTCAAGGATGTGTAAGACAATCGACACGAAGTGAGTTCCATTCCTATCACTGAGAAACAGTCGCTCAACAACGCAGTCCTCCCACTGGTGTAAGAATGGTATGTGAGCTACTGGTTCCGTCCTACAAAGACGAACGGCCCACAGGTTGGAAAGGATGTAGAAACACTGCACTGCAAATTCCAAACCTCAGGGAGAGACATGGTCGTTTGCAGTGGGCTTCCACTAACTAGAGAAAGTAAGATATCGGTATGCGCAACGGAGAAATTTCACACTCTAAGATCCATTCCTGACAAGATAAGCGGTTACCTGGGAAATCCCTCAATTCTGAAAGGAATCTATTTATAAACATCAACAACAATCACGTGGTTACAATGATTGTTTGCTTTATTTTATGAAAAGTTGTTTGGATCGATATTATGTCTGACGGTGGGCCAGAGGTCCCGTCGAGTCATTAAGTTGCATTACATATATTACAATGACTGTTGAGCTACAGTATTAAATAATTGACAAACTAGTTAAAAGTAAAAATATGCCAATACACGCAAGTTCATATTTATCGTTAAATAATACAAGAAGTTTTCTTTTAAAAGATAGCACAAGTACCAAGTTAAATTTCCGAAAGTTAAAAACGTGTGCGCCATCTCCACTCCTCTACAGTAACTATACTGCTAGTTGGCACAAAGACGCATATGAGTAGTAAGAGTGTGAGTTTCTCAGCGATTAGTGACATCTTGCTAAAGATTACACTCCCGTGACTGGATAGAAACTATCTGTGGTTCTTCAAGCAAGTTCACTGTCCGTGAACTTTTTTATGGTAATTTCGAACATTTTCGTTGTAAACTGCCTAAGATTAACGAGTAAGTCACGAAACACAGCAGAACGAACGTGGTTCAGACAACAAAATACAGGTTGACGATCTACTTGGTCTCCAGAAACTACATAATACGTCGTTGCGACACATATAAAAGTAATGTATGTGCTGATTTCCAGTGTTCGATTTGTTATAAATTACGAAGGGCGGGTGGAAGTTAGTGGTTACTGGTAAGTTTCAACCTACTACCTGTTTGGGTAGAAACACAAAGATTTTATCCCTGATTGGGTCGATATTCGAAATCAACAAGTGGGGTTAAAATCCTCACGCATCAGGGAAAATCCCCGGGATGACCCCGGGAAATCGAACACTGCTAATTTTCCTTTTCTGATACACGACGCAAAACACCTTATGACTATTGTGAAACCACTAAACTTGTATTACAAATATATTCCTGTCAATTTGAAGGACGTTCGATACGCAGAAAAGTTGCTACCAATGACATATATAATGTCCAATGGGAGCAACACGAAAGATGAAGAATCTACAGGCAATATTTTTAACGATTTAGGATGAGCGTTTTTCTTTCAATATTTCAGTTTTTATCGCAGTTCTGTAAACACTTTTGATGTCGTTCTCTTTCTTAATCACTACTGGCCATTTGTACTTCCGAGTTTGTTGAATTTCGTATTTAGGAAACAACTAAAACAGCGTTTTCCTAACAGGGGAAATTTGAAATATTAGAATTCTGTGAAAAATAACATGTTCACAACATTTATTCATGTGCTGCACCAAATGAATTATGATTACAGAACATTTTTCCTATTGTATAACATGCAGAGTCACTAACAGAAAGAACGGATGATGATAAATTTGCATAGTTGCAACCTGTAATTTGCACACACACATAGTAGACATTAAAAGTAATCGAGAACGTCATTTTTCTTTTGTGCTGAAAAATTGTTTGAGAGGGCAGATGCCGTTTCCAAGATGTTGCCACGTAAACTGCTATACATCCATGTAATGTTTATAGTGACAATCAGACTTAAAAAGTAAATTTTGCAATTTGTTATTTATTGTCAACACTTAAGAGGCAAGCACTCATCTCACAAACTAGCTGCTAGGGTCTACTGAAACAGCAACATCTAGTTGCCCGAATATAACTATACATATCTACAGTATATATGTATATAAATATAATAACTCACAATCGTATTTAATCCACTACTGGATGAGGGCTCTCCCCGGAGGGAGGAGATTGATATACTGCTCCCACGCTGACCAGACGGGTTGGGAGAGGAGAGCCTAAGCTCTCACTGTAATCGCCACTATTTTTTATTCATAGCAGCTCCACAATTGCATCACGATGCTGAGTGGGCACCGTTCTAGACCCACACGACTTGGAAAAAATCCTTGGCAGCGCCGGGAATATATATATATATATATATGAGTTTCATATACGGTATAATCAGCAAAAGTTCTTTAGAATTCTCTAGACACGATTTGCACATAAAGAGAAAGACACGTGTGAACAAGTCCCTGTCATCGGTTGTGAGTGGAGTAAAATATCACTTTGTTTAGAACATTTTTTTGTGGACTATCGTTAATTTAAATCATTTGTTGAATATAAGTGGTAACGATAAAAGTGTGTCCATCCCTCTTGCTTCTAATTTTAATACCAAATATAATAGTTAAAACAACAAATGTAAAAGTGGAAGTTTTGCCAGCTTATACGAGACAAGTTTTGGATTTTCTACCTCTCTCAAACTAATATGTTTCGCATAAAAGAAACAAAAAAACGCCTATTGGTTTATTTTATATATAGTTTCTAATTGCCAATTTTCGTAGAAATTGATGTGCAACAGTTTGATTATATCCCTTGTACGTAGCGACACTTGAATGATCGACTAGTGTCGAAAGGCGCCAGAGCAAACATTTAATCTCGATCGTCCACTTGTTGTCTATACCAATATGGACCAAAGTTTCTGTTCAATCTAAGTTTTTACACTGATTACTGCCGTGGAGCCAACTTTCTGATTTATGTTTTGATTCTTGAGTTATGCACGTACCGGACTGTGCATATAGTAGTACATACTGTAACTAATATTCAAGGGTTTTGGAAGAATTAGGTCATTTATGAAAACAGTTGGCCACACAATTGTAAAAAACAAAACAAAAAAAAAAGTTAGAACTGAAAATTTGTCCAAACTGGTTTTGATTGGAATTGGACGATCGAGATTAATTGCCCTCTCAGCATTCTGACATCATATATCCTTTAAACTATTAATGGCATCGATCAGTCCAGTATCGCTTGTCATGAATATCCTACAAGCAAGTAATCAATCATTAGAGAGAGAATAACAGAGAGGAGAGTGTGGAAGAGAGACAGATGGAGAAATACGGGGTTAAGTTAGATAGTGCTGAAATACATTAAATAAAGTATCTTTATAATAATACATGACCATAACAACATAACCGGTACACAGTTTACGTGCATGATTTGTTCTACTCGCTGGTTTATACATTACTATGATACTCAATCCTACCTGGGCTCCCGTAATATTTACTAACTATAAACGTTGTGTTAATAAATTCTTGTTACTTTCTGTTAGTGAATGTAATTTGGACAGAAACGAAGATGGATTGAAAATGTTATTCAAACTTCGTTTCCAAACGTCTTAAGATTAATGTTCTACGATTATTCTAACTATAACATTAGAATCCATATTATTATTTTTTTTCCTTGCAGATCCCGAGAAAACACTTAAAAATGTTTTCCAAAATGGGAGCACTTTGTAAAAGATGCTTCTGTCAAGACAAAAGTTCATGGAAAGTTCAAGACAGAATTTCGTTAATTGCCTTTCCTCTGATGTTTGGTGTATGTTTATCAATTTACGCAACTTCTATTGTTTCTCGGTTTAATTACAAAGAAAGCTCTCCATTGAAAGAAGCATTTGATCAGTGCTGGGAGGAAGATGTCGGAGTTGACGAACATCAGCACCTTTGAAAATTTGAGTTTATTCACTCTCCTATGAACAAGATTCCGCCACATGCTGATGGACCGACGTCTGGATCTGTAGGTTGACGGTAGCCTCCAATAAATCGGCATTTGGACGGAAAATACGAAATTAGTATGTATTTGAAATGGCTGCAACGTAGCAAGATATTGCAAGTCGGCCCTCTTTGGCTCTGAGGCGATGCCCAAGTAGACGTGGTCTCACTCATTTGCCAAAGCATACCATAGCCCCCGAAAGTAATGCCACCTTATCGCCCTGACAGCTATCACGAATGTGGTTAATTACCAGATGTAACACAATAAGGGAGAAAATCTACGAAGCAGCTTTAATAGCTCTAATATGAGATCCAATAAGCGATCTCAGTATCGAATTCAAACCTATAAACACTCCTTTACTTCAGAAACAGCCTTCGTAACTTAAAAGGAATAATGAAGTATTAGTCATTATGGAGACGACTTTATTACATAGTGGCTAGAATGATGAGTTATAAATCGAAATGTTCTAGGTTCACACGTCGCTGCAGACAGTTGGAAATTTATAAATTAATTAATAAATCAGCATTAAGGCAACGTAATAATTTCAAGTAAATATGTATTTAAATAAACAACATCGATTGATAATTCTCTATTTTGACCAACTATTTTTGTTGGGGATTGCGTAGGTCATAGTTGGCGATTTGGTGGCTTCACGTCGGCTTATCCTGTTTGGCAGCACGTCAGGCTTTGTGCATCATCCGACTTGTCATGCCGACGTTGCCGCTCATTTTGCTTTAAAAGGCCCGACATAGGCTCCCGATATGGATCTATATTACCTGTGGGAACATGATTTAATATATACTTTGTGAAGAACATTAATCTCCTCAAATTATGATTATCTATATAAGTAATTCAGTGAGAAAATGTTGGAACCTTCTATAGATAAGTTTATTCCTGGTTATAGGTACTACCATTTTTTTTAAAGTACTTTGAAATTAAATATATGACACATTGTTTTAAAATGTTTTAATAATATCAGTTACTATACGAATAGAACCTAAGATATAAGGATATATAGTCAGTAAATCAACCATCCACAAAATACTATGAATGTAGACTGTTTTTAAAATTCCTTTTAAATCACTCCAATTGGAGATCCAGTTCCAATTTGAATGGCACAGAAGACAAAATTCAGGAGGCATTTTTAGTTCACGTAAAGCACGAGGTAAAAATAAAGGTATTGGTATCCCCTGTGCGATGTGGAGGCAGCGTTCCACATACGTTCTTGATGTACGGTACGAAGTGAAGTGAGGTGGTGTGTCACACATTCGACCATCGTTACCTCGCAAAGTGTCATAATTTCAGAGGACATTCTGGTACACAATTTGCTAAGAATCTTAGTGCAAATCAGAGCAAAAGACATGAGAGTCTGAAATAAAGTCTCCAGCGTGATGATCAGTATTTGAACCCAGACCGCCCTATTCGTAGTCAGTGATCTATAATTGACATCAGCCTCATAAGTATTATCTCAAAATGGCACATGGTTCATTTTATTCAGTCCTTACATGGGAAAAGGAGGTTCTATTATCTACATAATTCAAAAATTTTACGCTTAATCGCTAGGAAGTAATGGTGCAAAGGAATATTGTGTCTTTACACTGCAAATACTAAGGGGAAACAATGTATCAATGTATATTATATCGTTTCGGACGTTCGTATTCAGTCCTGCCAACATGAGAATCTAATAATATGGAATGATTTTTCTTCTCTCCCCCTTTAAATCTATAAAAGGAAAAGGGTTTTATACTAAAATTGAAGTTTAGATGTTTTAAGGGCTTGGGAAAAAGTTATGAATAATTTGCATATTTGAATTGTTTTATGGCCGTTAGGCATCTTCAGTTATGTTACAATAGGGGGGGGGGAATATAGGAGTGGCATAAAGAGTCAACAAAGTATGGTTTGTGAATGCTAATCCGGAATTTGAAAGATGTGACTGAGGAAAAAAACATTTACCCTGTTCGGCCACTGGATATTAACCACGGACCTTTCGAATGAGAAGATCATTTCGGTGTCGTGATTTTATGCAAAGGAACTCTACAATTTTTACATCTCTTTCACACAACCAATTTACACATAAACATATCTCTATGCAAAACGACGGAGAAAGTATGTTGAAAAGTTTCACAGAAAGTCCTAGATTTAATGTAGCAGGGTATCCCTGGATGTTGAAAAGCTATGGCAATGCAAGATATCAATTTTCTTTATTGACTTCTGAAAAATGATATTCGATAATCGCATTATCCAGCGGAAAATAAAGGCTATTGTAATCATATCAGATGCCAACAATACAAGCTACTACCGATATTACAAAAGAAAAAATGCCCCCTTGATGGTAGTAAAGTAGTAATATATCCCATTAAGACAGACCAATATTCTTATATTTTACATTAAACCATTCGGTACCATTTTTGATATCAATTGGAGGTGGTGGTTCATTGTCTTTGAAGCAAGTTTCACTTTCAAGTTCTTCTGGTCAATAAAATAGTGGTATCACCGCTAACTATTTTTTCTGAAACCGAACTATAATTTCCCACGCACGTTTTGAAGGAGGGCCTTATGGGTCTAACGGTTTGCTGTTACAATCCCAGGTAACATTTACTTCTCTTTAGAAAAAGGCACACAAGAAGTCAAAAAACACTGTACGATTACGTAATTGTAAACATTTCTTTATTTGTAAAGTTTACATGTTGTAGAGATCTTTAATAAAAAGTAATAAATAAATAGTAATTTTTATTCATTTTAGTCGAAGCGTACAAGAGATTTTAAAATGATTTTGAATTTAAATTTATTTTAAGGATTTTAAGCAACTATGGCTCAGGCCGTTGATGATGGGATGAATTGGTGGAATGAAGAAAGTTGGAGGAAACGGGATAACCCCGAAAAAACACAGGCACACGGTGTTTATCCACCACAAAGCCCACATGGCATGAGCAGGGATCTATCCAAACACCCCTAGTACCAGAGGTGAGTGCTCTACCACTGAGCCACCTTGGCCCTATATATATATATATATATATATATATATATATATATAATGATGATCAACAACATGTGTCCAGTATACACAGCAGTGTTCTCAAATATGGATCATACTTGAGCTTGTATTTTCCTCGGATATGTCCTTCCGTGTATTATTCATAGTTTGGATCACTGCAGTTTCTGGTTTGCATACGTATGTTGTCTATCATCACTAGGGCATGCAACAAATCCAATAAGACGACGTAGTGCCATTTGCAAAAGTTCAAAGAGGTACCAGTTAGCAACACTGACAACCCGGTGGCATTCCGTTTTCACTTCTTGTATCCACCATGTTGTTGGAAGATAGTTCCCACAAACGATATTTTCATTTCATGTATCGTTTTTGCTTTATTGCGACTTCTCCATTTTCATCCCATTGTCGGCGTCGATTTTAGGTTCCTATTGGCAACGCTTCGAAACGGCGCAGAATTCGACCCGTGTCTATGGGAACTTTTCTTATTGTTTTGATGTCAGCAATCACTCTGCGAAATCACTAGTTGACAACATTCACAAGGAGGTGCTTGTTGACGAGGATACTCGCAGTGTTTCCACTCTGTCGAAAAATATTTTCCCAAGATTAGTGCACCCACGTCTAACGTAATTGAAACGATTTAAAAAAAATATATAATTTTTTTTTTAGAAAATAAATTACATTGGTACGGTTCGAGAAGATTAAACCCGCAGAAGATTCCTATTTTTTACAAGAATACTGAGGCCAATTTCAGTGTTGATATGTTTAAAGAAATGGAAGTAATATGAACAATTGGATTTTAAAAAAAATGGTTTGGTAACACTGAGCCTTTGCTTTAATCAATACAGTTGGCGCCTCTAAGCTAGTCTTGCCAACACTTTTTCAACGACACCTCAAGCACTTCTTTATACATTGTGGTTCTTTATAATTTCTGGATACATTCGCACAGATGGGCGAACACACTGAGCGGAATTATAAGGTCCATTTTCTATCGAAGTTATTAAAATTACCTTAATATTTATTGCGTTACGTGAAAATAAAATAATGACATTTCTGACATTGCGGTTCGAATAACCGCCAGCAAAGGTATAAAAGTTTACAAGGAGCTCGCAACAATGAATTACGCCAAAATGCTAACAACTGAAAAGGTTCAAATCAAACACTGGTAACGTCACTGCAAATTGAAACAGTAGATGCCACTCTTTTGAGTCAATCCCGTTATCACAAACACGTATTATGTTCGATAGTATATATTAATTTCATTAAGTAATGACGTGAAAATACTTTCTGTTTCTTTGGTATTCCTTCTTCAGACTTTTGGGTAACATAAATTATTTATCAAAGAGAAACCAGATTCAGCATTAATGACTATTTTACACTAGCTTGTCACACAGTAAATGTTTAAAGTTTTACTTGGTACGCTCAAAACTGTTGTACAAAAGCTTTGAGCAAATTCGAAATATAAAATAATAATAATAATAATAGTGGTAATAATAATAAGTCAATGTTGCTATGTTTTTCTGATGAAAAAATACTATATGCGTCATTGTAGTTTAGAATATTAGATAATAGGTGTGTTGCAAGCTGAGTTACCACCCCTCTTGATTCTGTCAGGACAGTCCCGATATTCGGTCCATTGTCCCGCGTTCGAATTTAATGTTCGTTGGTACCGAGATTGTTCCGATTTTCACCGTACAGAATTGAAGCATAAAGAATATTTTGTTATTTAATATTTTTAATCGCATAGGCATCAAACTACACTTATTATTTCTATAAGAAGTACAAGTGTGATTTTTATCTGCTTCTGTTTCTTCACTTTTTGAGTCTTAACCCATGATAGTAAAGCCATTCTTTGGAAACTAGTTCGTCCTCCTCTTCAGTCGTTAAGAACAGAAAATTCAGTATAAGATGAGGTCTATATTTAGAGCTGCAGCGTTTCTTATAAGATTATACATAAAGACCTTTAAGATAAGCTAATTATTAAACAAGCTGAATTCAAAATTAATTTTACATCTCAAGAAGCTTAGCTAACAAATCAATTTTAATTTTATGGCTTGGCCGCCTTAAATTATAAAAAAATAAGGCCATGCTTCCGAAACCACCGCTCTTAATGAGAGGGCGGAGGAAAGTTATTTTAAAATGAGACTAAAAGTCTTTGTTAAATAATTAATTAAAAAAGTTAGAATTACTTTTTAACTAAGTAGGTAGTAATTTCTAACTTTAGAAGTAATTCAGGATGGACGATCGATTCGTTCCAAGAATTGAGTTCGGGAGCAAGTGCACTATGTTGTATGTAGTCAAAATAAAATATTTTAAAATCATTTCCAAAATAATGCGTAAAGTTTCGAAAATTCGTATAGCGAGAAAACATAACGTAACGTGTGTGGTTTAAGTGCCACCTTTTTTATATTTTCTACGCTAATTAGATTTTCAGTATAAGCCATTCTAAAGAATCGCCCTTACAACTAATTTTGAAACTTAAATGGTAAATTTATAAGTGGAGGTACCCGCGGACCTCCTATGTACTGATAACTTCAAAGCTCCTGTACCTCATTTCCCGATTTTCTTGAACAGATAGGTAGCAACTCTAGTTTGGAGTTTAAAAAGAACTAAATTATTTTTCAAATATTTTCTTTAGTTTCCAGTTCTTTTCCGACTAAAATCTGTGGTACCAATCTTCAATTGTTGGAGTGCGTCTTTACAAGGGATGGAACCTTTATACTCCATTCTTCAATATAGAAACAACAAAAGCAGTTTAAAAAGTGGAGAAACCGTTCTGCGGTGTTTAGTGCGATGCCAGAAACGGTTTGACCTCACATATCAGCTTAGAAACACAAGTTAAAGTTAGACTATTGAAACCGTGGAGAGCTATACGGTAAATTACAATCTAAAGCTATTCATAAATAAGGATATTCAGTTTATTCTCAATTCTTTGAATAAGAGAAACACAGTATTGCCGTTATGGAATACACATTGTATTATTTCTCTTAGTAAGTTGCTTCATGTTCAAAATATCGTGGTAGGGAAATATCCGCAAAAGATAACGAGTTCTGTCA
>JAGDQP010041629.1:6655-16830 GCA_022664845.1 Lepisma saccharinum | reverse complement strand
CTTTGTTACCTGTTGTTAGGAGCATTCTATAAAGAGTCAGCCATCTTTATATCCGATATATATCCGATACATATAACAAGACCCTTCGTTCCCGACTAGTGCTAAATACTAAGAATGCTTTTTCGCTCAAGTTGGCTATTGCTATGAGAGTTAAACATTTATGTCCTGCAAAAACTTAAATACATCCTTAGCAATTTCAACAACGGAAATGATGAAAACTTTTGCCTAATGTGGGAACTCTATGTCCAGTAATGAGTAGAGAAATGCACATTATTTTGATTTTAACCGATTATATCGTGCTTTGAGAACACAGTTGTCACATGTATATTTTTTATCTAAAATGAGTTATCCAGCAATTAAGGTGAATCAAAAGGATATCTTTCTCCTATGTATGTGTGGAAGTGCTGGGACAACACTATCTAATCGAAATGCTCTCCTGTAAAAGCTGAAAATGGACATATGAGAAGAGTGCTCTAGAGACGTGAAAAGTAATTTAAAACTAAAACAAAAAGTTATTTAGTTCTTTTAGATCGCTGTGCTTTGATCCAATTAATGTAATCTTCTTTTAAACGTCGGAGATAAGACATAACCTTTTCTTCTACTCTACCATTTCAGAATTATGCATCAAGTTTACAGAATATAAGTAATTGAACACTAAAACATACATTATTAATTTAGATAAATAATAATAATTAAGATAAATGAAGTGATTAGGTATGGTTCCACATCCGGGGATGTATCTAAACATCACTCGAAAAAACACTAAGTTTCTACGATTATTTGTATTATATGGGAGCTGCAAAAACAAAGTATTGTAGAGCCAATTTTCATATTACCGGTTGATTTCTTGATCATAGTTCTAATTCATTATCGCATTACAGCCTTATTTTAGATAGGATCCATATATTTCACCTTAAATCAAATATGTTCGCAACCTCTTAATATTTGGCATTATCCAGATAGATTTAACTATTCGTTTTTATACAACCAAGTCACTTCATAATATAAATTTTCATCATCCATAGTGTGCAAACACAAAGGAATCTGCTTTCACCGGCACCGGTCTGGACTGATCAGCACAGAGTCAGATTTAAAAAAGATATAACACAAAGGAAGCAGGTTAAAGTAAAGCAGGTAAAACGTGCCCGTGAATTTGTCGGATAAATGTCTTCCAGCTCGTCTGATAAAGATTGTCTTATCTTCCTTGACATTTTCGTATTGAACGTGAGGAAGAAGGCAACTGGTGTAATATTTTCTTGGCAACGCTCTAACTCATTTTCAGACTACGGTAATATATATTTTCAATAGAAATGTGCATGCAGTACTAAAATAACTTAACACTGTATTAAACTTACAGTTAATATGAAAGATACTTTCTCATTTTAATTCAATAAAAATTTTCCCATTTCCATTCTGATTCTGTATGTAAGTTAGCCTGGATCAATTAGGTTAGCTTATGGAAAAAGCGTCGAAATGGCGAATGGGTAGGCAATGACGAACACCCCATTTTAAAGTTTCCGCGCTACGTCAGAGGGTCAATACCGATGCTGCCACATTCAGGAAGATCCAGTGCAATTTCCTGGAAGCGAGCGTAGTGAATGTATTTGCCCACAATTTTGCTATAAAATTACATCATTAAATCTTAAGAGTTAAGAAGACATATTCTAGAGCCTTATGAACTGGATAGATGAAAAGAGTAAGCATTTGAAGAAAAATCTTTGTTGTTGCCGTGTTTGTTTCCTGTTTTTGGACAAGTTTTATGGCTTGATTCTGTAATGGCGTTCCAGGTGGGCAATGGCAAGAATGTCTTTCTGTAGTGTGTGCGGTGAATTTGGGTGCAGTTGAGTATTGTGATGTGTGATAATTGTCTGAACTACCCACATGCTGAATGTACTGAATGAATAAATGGGAAAAGGCACGTCCATACTTTTGTGATTATTGCAACAGTTCTAGGTCCATCACTGAAAAGTAGGAATGAACTCAACAGTGGCGCCATAGGCCAATTTTAAGGGAGCCTAAGCACCCCCCAATCCTCACCAAGAAAGTATAATATTTTATTGTGTCAATCGCAAGGAAGTCCATTCCGTATATCGCATTCGGATAATTGTATGTAAGTTCATGCGTATGTTAAGACAATTTTTGGCCCAAATACTTTTTCTTTATAAAGCATCGAGCTAGTGAGATTTTTTGTAGTGAAGTGCTTTCTCTCTTTTGCTTCTCTTCGAAGGGTAGTAGCATCGGACAAAGAAGGATCCGAGAGCTGTTAAAGGGTTGATATCTTTTATGTTTGTCTCCTCGCTCGTGGGATTGTAGAGCCATGTCTCCACCCCCCATCCTCTTCTGTGTTTTCTGACCAATACATTAAGGAAGAAAGAAAGAGTAATGTCAAATAATCGAGTAAAATTGTGGTTAAAATTACGGAAGTTCAATAGATGAAATGGAAAAAGCAATTCATTTCTTCTTTGCGATGCTCTAAGGATCCTGATAACCTACGTTGTAATAGTTCGGAGTTTCCCAATAGTCTGTATGGGTACCACGGGTAAAAACGATGCTTTATGGTTTCATTTCCCTTTCTTACACTGATCTGTACAAGAGATTTTAGGGCCTCTGATTTGGAAATCGTGAACAGCCACCGCAATTACGACTAAAGCCACCTCGGTTACTGCTAACGATGAGACGAAAATGGTAGATTAGCGGACAAACTCTCTATCGTGCCATGTTGGGTTTCAAGAAGGAACCTCCTCTAAGAAGGGAGGTTCATGAAGAACGCTCCTCAATGCTTTGGATGAAGAGTGGGATTTAAGAAACAACCTCCGCCAATCGTGATTATAACCACAAGCCACTCAATAGAAACACTGACCCAATGAACCACATCCCATTACTATATATATATATGAAAAATAATCTCTTACAAAAGTTACACTTGAATTTAATAATAAAAAATGTGGGTTCTAAAGAAAGAAGAAAGTATATTAAATGAAATCAATATTCTATCAGCGTCATATCTGGTTCTAATTGGCGTTCTCCCGCTATCCTGACTTCTGGGCTTGCTGGTAATACAGCTAAACTCCTGGCTAAACGGTCGACATATAGTGTTAAAATTTCAAATCCTGGTATCAAGAAACAGAATCATTCGCCAAGGAAAAGGGAATTCCTGATCGTTCTTTTTTTCTAAGTAAACCTGTACAAGCATTAGTATCACTCCCAAACCGAACCTGACAATAAACTTACGTTCTGCAAAACTTTCCTACTTTCTTTGAAGGGATGATAAACTAACTGGAATTTCGCTTCGAAGATCAAAATGACTTCAGACATTTTAATAGCTACGAGTTCATTCGTTTTTGCGACCGTGCAATTTGCGACCATACAGAATATCATGCCCTTTGCGATCCCAGTGAAATCAATCGTGCGTTTTGCAACCCATCTACTTATTTTAGAGTTGGCGACGTCTTGAACAGTTAAGTTCATTAATCTTAAGTTCATTATATTAAGTTCATTACATCTTAACTGTGTATTCAGCAACATCGCTAGGTCCCTTGGAAGTGTGAGGAATTCAAAACAAACCTACGATGACAGTTTCCATTCCGGGAACCAGCTTCCAAAAATTCGCCGGAAGGATGGAATAATATCCCGAATTTCCAAATGCAGTACACAGATGTAGAACGAACAATAAACGGAGAAAACACTCAATGAAAAGGGAACATCACGGAAGAATGAAAAACAGGATAACCTATCCTAATTTTAACTAAACCGCCTTTGCTCACTTCCGCTCTCTCAGCATTAATTCGTGTCTGTGCGTGAACTTCAGGTAGTTTTATGTTACGTTTTATACGAAGTTGGTTTACCCCATCAATGTGTATGTGAAATTGGAAAAGTAATGAATTCCAATGTTTCGCAAAATGTACTGGGAGTTGTCGTGCCTCACAGGCGGTATATATGACCTGAGCCTTAGATGCCTACAGTAAGTCTGTCAAATACTATTCTCAAAAATATTAACGTTAGGCAAAAGAATAAACTTACGATCAAACAAAAATAATCTTTCTAAAGGGTATTATTTTAGAGGAGGTATACAACGCTATTGATAGTTTAAAGACATGTTCGGCAAAAGGTCTCGATGGGATTTCCACGCCATTTTATAAAAAATTCAGAAAAATAATTAGCCCTTGCCTAGTTAAAATTTTTAACGAAGTTAAAAACAAGCATACAATGGAAGCAAGTTTCATAGAATCCCAAGGAATATTAATACCAAAGCCAACAAATAATAAAAATATAGAACAATAGGCTTTACAATACTGACTACAAAATTTTAACAAAAGTGCTAATGAACAGAGTGGCAAAAATGTTTACCCCACGTTTTAAATAAAAATCAAGGTGGTATAGCAGATACGATCAATTCAGCGCACCTTTTAGCTCAAGTGAGAGAAGTTTTGCCAACAAACATGGAGGGATACAATTTGATTTTTTGTGTTTGGATTTGTCTACGGCATATGGCATCACAAACCATGAGTATTTATATGCAGTATTAGACCAACTCAACTTTCCAGAAGATTTACGAATATTATTAAAAATATATTAACAAATAGAACGATGAGATTGCAAGTTATTTAAAGATTATTACCCAAAATCAAACTACCAAAAGGTTCTATTCTTCTTTTCTCTTTGTCATTTTTATTAGTTTTTCAATCAGTAGAACATACACGGATTAAAATATAATGGAGCAAGTTTAAAAGTCTTAGATTACATGGATGATATACAGTAATGTGTATCGTGTGAAACAAACAGGAAAATTTTTTTTCTCGTATAGTTGAATTATATTGAGAAGCAAGAATTGTCCTAAATTAAAAAAAAAAAATACTTTTAACGGATAAAAGCATGAATCAGGATTTTACCCAAATGTGTAATATTGTTGAGAAAATCTAAATTTTGGGAATAAAACGGACGCCAAGTATTAAAGAAACAATACAGGTAAATACAAAATCCTAATCAGGCCCTCCGCGCTTATATTGGAAAGTCGGTTTTTACGCTGGACAGACGCTAGAAGGCGGGAGCGTACACTGCCGAGACAGAGTTGCCAATTTAGTAACGTTGTACCTAAGACTAATTATTTGGAATATTTATTTTGCTGCCAATGATTCTCACATTTCTATTGTGTGCTTAGGGATTTCGGTAACTTCTGTGCATGCTCTAGCAACAAACACTCCTGATTCTAGCATTACTAAGATAGAATTTGAAACTACCTTTAGATTGCTGTTTAGTTTTTATCAAATAATTACCGTTAGCAGCACTGTATCGAGTATCGCCTCATAACGTGCTTTTGTTTAAGATATAAGTAACCAAGTTGAGAAGCCGCCCGTTTTAAATTCAAGTAACATCTGAAAATGTTCTGCACAATTGAAGCAATTTCGCTACTTCTAGAAAATTCAAGTGGAGTTTTACAAACCACAGTTATACCTACAATGGAAAAAGTGTTTAAAAGTGTCTCCTACCGGTGTAAATTCAACGTATGAAGCCGACGCAGATTTTCCACTTCAGCAAAATGTGGTTGAAATACATCGGAAATATGAGTTTCATCACACAAAATATATTATGCACACAAGAAATGTTTTCTCGTATTTTAGATGATTTAAAGTTTAGTCAAAAATAGATTAAAACTTATATTCTTGCCAAGAGTTACTGTATCCGTACCCGGAATTTCGAATAAAGGAGCAGAAGACAATTCATTTCTACCATAACATAGTAGCAACAAAATTCTATAAGAAGAAACTTCTTAATGGATAATGAAAATATAATTGGTGAATGACGAACACGATTATCCTACCAATTATGGAGCTGAGAAGCCAACGCTGGAGGAGAATAATTGAGTCCATTTATAATGCGATTGAACTTAGTAGTAAGGTAAGCTCCACGCTTCACTATATTTTGTAGCTGCACTTTTACTTTAGGAAATCCTAGGCACAAATATAGATAGCAAACTTTGACGTTTCCTTTTATTTGCTTGCCACTCGTTTACGTGAACTCTAGGAATGAAAGTGATTGTAACATGGACAGGTAATGTTAATCCGTTTACCACAGTGACGAGTTGGTAAGCCCTTACAATGGCAAAACTAGTGCTTTCCGCGCTTAATTTCAAGGTTCCTAATGAATGCTCTTTGGAAACTCACCCATGCTAGTTTTCCTTTTACGGTACAACTGCGTTAGAACTGTCACTAGTGACATTTAGTAGCGTTGTTACATAGTGCGTGAAATCTTAAATAGCACTTCAACATTGCTATTTGTAAGCAACTAACATAATCCAGTCAACAGCGTGGCGCCTTCCTATGTGGAAAACACCATTTATTCCAAGTGGGGACCATGTTTTTTCGTTTTGTTTTTGTATTTCATATTTTTTTTCTAAATGTTCAGACATATTCATTATTAACTTGTGTCTTCTTTTTTTTAAAAAAAACAAAAAACAAAAGCTTTCTTGTAATTATACACAAATTAATGCCAAGCCTGAGAAGGTGGGTTAGTTACTGCATAACTAAATATTATATGGACTTATACCGCTTACCTATTTTCGTCTGCGCTAAAACAATTGATATTTGCTTAAGAGCACGTGATTTTGAACCCTGCCGTTTGGTGCCTCTGTTGGCTACTACTGGAAAGCAACAACGACTAAAGGTAGTCACCAGAATTCGCCTCAAGGTTCAAAACCACGTGCTCCTTAACGCAGACGAAAATACGTAGGTAGGAGGGATAAATCTATATTTTAGTCTATGGTTACAGTAAGGTTATACTGTTTTTAATTATTATTACTACGCATGCTACCAGAAAAAGAACAACCCAAAATAGATTTCTTTCCGACAAGCCGAGTGAGAGTAC
Source organism: Lepisma saccharinum (assembly GCA_022664845.1). Taxonomy (NCBI): domain Eukaryota; kingdom Metazoa; phylum Arthropoda; class Insecta; order Zygentoma; family Lepismatidae; genus Lepisma; species Lepisma saccharinum. The sequence continues at coordinate 9,969 of JAGDQP010041629.1, read as the reverse complement.
AGAACAGAATCATCGTATGATTATTTTAAGCAGAGTTAAGGTTGAAATTTCCAATCAGTTGTACTGTAAAAAGAATTCGTCCTGCCTTGGATTTTGTATTGAACAGCGTCTTTCCTAGGAGCAATACCAGATCTAGAAATTTTCCTATGGGGGCAAAGCTAAATTTTGCCGCCCTTTCCATAGGTTTTTTTTTAGCAAAACACAACTGGCTGACGCGACGGCCACAAGATTGTCTCGCATCACGTAGTGTACTTTTGTTGTAGTGGCATCGCTATTACTAATTCCAGTAAGGCAGGATTTACTGTAATTAAGTAGACTTGCCTGTCTGACTTACTTCATTGTTTTGAATTTCGGAGATGAAGGTAGATTGTATGGAATAACAAAAAAAAAATGTCTTAGCGCGCCAGTATTGAAATTTTGAACACGTTTAGGCCAATTTCAATTTAATAGGCAATGTTACTTACCCGTTAGGAGCTTTTATTTTTTATTTTTAGCTGTTTGCCGGCCGGGGCGCTTTCCTAATTTTGCCCTCCCCCCACGCGCACACACCTAAATCTGGCACTGCCTCGGAGTAGTGATTTCGGGCTCGATTTGTTGGGAATCGAATCTGAAATCCTGCTCAGAGAAAAGTGACAGCTCAAAATGACGGGTCATGGTTCGTTAAGATACAATGCGCACAGTCCGATTGCTAATTCCATATAGATGTACAGATAAGAATTGTTTTCATCGTTTTATGCCTCTCAGAATGACATGTTTAGTTCTTTACAAATTTCAAATAATTGATATCAACCGAAAGTAATTTTTCTACTTAAAATTAACCTTCCTAACCAAACTTAAAAAGGAAAAGAAACTGACAAACTTGCAAAAGAACTATTTATGTTACTAAAATGTAGACCTCTCCTATGAAGCAACCAGCCCTCCGGCATTTGAATTCACCATCCCTGCATTTGCCTTATGTGACTAAGGATAAACTCTGGAAAAATCACAATCTGAGTAGCCGGCCGCTGGGATTGAGTCTAGAATCTCCCAAAAGGAAAGCGAACGCTCTACCATTGAGTTACAGACGCTCGATATTGAGTTTTTTTAAGAGTAATGTAGAAAATGTAGGTTATTTATTAAGTTGTATTTTTACATATGTATAGCCATGTATTTGGTTTGCAATAATTTGCAACATTTAAATTGCCCAAATATCAATCTCTTGTTTAAAGTATGAACTCATTTCCGCCTTCACAGTCTCCTTTTATCTTGTAACTAAAGCTACGCGTAGCATTTGTCTTACTAACCATCTTGCCTCTGTCAACACTAGCAGGAGAATAAACGAGAAACAGGTGTAATTATAAATCGAGCGATCAAGTCGCCTGTACGAAGATGCCTAATGTGTGGCAGGGCTAAAGTTGACCTAATCTAACTTTACATAATATCGAGGAAACCAACATAATTTTAACCTAACCTTCTTTACGCGACATGTAGTCTTTCGAGATTAGTGTAAAACTTCCAGAATTCATATATAATTTTAGGATGAAACCAACCTAATCTGCACACAATAACCAATTTTTCAACATTAATGTGAAATTATGCGAAAAAGCTGGATTCATTGTATGAAACTATCCTAATCTGAAAGAAACTACCAAGGGGATAATTGATACAGAGCGGAGCGCGGTACTTCTTTTAGATGTCAGCATAGATCTCATAATAGATACACTTATCACGCTTCCCCATTTCTTGCTGTACTAAAACTAATGGGTTTTTGTTCAGACCTCGCGATTTTGAATTTATCTGCTAGATAGCTCTGGCACAAACCTCATAAGGGAATATAGCGTCTATGGCAGAGCTACCTAGCGGATGAATTCAAAATCACATGCTCTGAACAAAAAAACATTAGTTTTAGCGCAGCAAGAATTGGGAAGTCTATCTATTATGAAGTCTATGATGTCAGGGAGCGTCTCTTTGCATTTTTTTTTTTTGAAAACATTAAATTGAGACATCTAGTAACCTTACATTACAGGATACTTATTGTTCCGTAGCATTGTCTAGTTGAAAGGCACAACAATACAAGTAGTTTCGGCAGATTTTTTTATTACCAATTTTGGTTAGGACTTTGCTGAAGAGTGCGGTTGATTACTTTTGTAATAGAAGTGGCATTATTGCTATCATTGCCATACCGCAAAGGTACGTACACATTAATGTACTTGTCATAGTCATACTCTAACAAACTATTCTCGGATCTAGTGCCCCAATACTATTTTTCTCCCAATACACTAAACTATCCTAACTCTAACCTTCTCCATGCAGTAGCTTAATTTTTGACTTTAACGTAAAGTTTCACTGCTAACCAAATATTGTACACAGAAATTACTGTTGTAAATATTATATTTATAAGGAAAGAATTACAATGTTCATAAAAAGCTGACGATGTTTAAATGCCATTGTAAACATGATACATAAGGAAAGAATTATTGGATGGAAATGAGATACTTCTCCATTGTCCGATCCTATATTCCATAACCTGATCTCATCTCACCATATCTGACCTACATAAACAAGGTTAACATAAAGTTAGTTAAACTAATTGGAACTAACTAACTTGCTTACATTTAATCCTCGAATCATTGTGATGTAACGAAACCTCACGTCAGTGATTAATATGTTCAAGAGTAAGTAGTTAGCTTCAGTTTTGCAAATGCCCGTACCTGGCACGGTTGTAGAACAGCGGCCTGCCTGAGTAAATTTGCGATACTAATAGTAAGACAATGTCATTCATTATAAATTAATATGAACTAACCTGTTATTTTGTTAGAAATCAAAGGTAAATACGAATGATTTATTACTCCCCTCAGTGAACAACGATGCAGGCCAGCAATAGAGTCTCTAGTAGCTCATCTGCTTAGCCATAATGCAAATCAAAGTAGAAACCGCCAATACCATATATTTAGAGTATTTTGTAGACTTTAAGTTATAGCTCTGCATCGCGGGAACTACATTAATTATAAATAATACGCGTTACGATGATTAAATTATTTTCATTTTTTCTTTCTTTCTTTTTGTTGGTACAAAAGTTTCAGAATAAACATTCAATTCACTCAGTATTCCTGAACAGGAGTAATTTGCAAATAAACGCAAACTCTAGCGTTATCAGCTAATACGTTTAGAAAACATGCAAAGAGACGGAAACAGAAAGCATCACACTGGAGAATATTAAAGTTGCAGAAAATGTTATAAGGAAAATTCTTTATGTGGAGTGTTTCGTATCTGGTGTAGTAAAAAGTGATCCATTATTTTGCCAATAGATGGCTTCAGTGATCTGTATCTCGCGT
>JAGDQP010041628.1:0-16830 GCA_022664845.1 Lepisma saccharinum | reverse complement strand
TAGAGCAAAAATAACAACACCATTCAATTTCTACGAAAATTTGCTATTAAAATGATATATCACATGCTATGGTTCCCATTTAAGATTATATCGTCAGATTCAAGATGGCGGACGTCATTCTAATGTGTCATCCCTAGTCCCCACCTACACTGTTAGTTTGGTTCTATTTTTCAGCGTTTAACAAATATTAGGGTGTTTCCACACTTTCTGACCACCCTGTATATCATTTTTATTATTATTTGTTCGCATCTATGGGCGGACAAGCAGTTTCTAGAAACTGTATTCATCTATAAAAATTACATACTTATACAAGGTGGCGCATATTGTATCTACTAATTCAAATGGCAACGTAAAGACGGTGACAGTGAGTGTTTGTAGTAACTTCCTATGGTAATGAAATAAAAGTATATACGTAGGCATTTAATGCGGTTTATAATGTGGGCAATACAGACATCAGCGCACCTAGGAAATAACATCCTCTTTTTGCTTGGAAAGACTGTTCGAGGCCATGCAGCTTCTCAACATGTTTTGTGGAATAGCGCGTATTTCAGGACTGGTGGCAGTTTTTAATTCGTCAATCGTCTACAAGCGATGTGTAACGACTCTCTTTTTCAGGTAATCCCAGAAAAAGTAGTTCGGAGCTTCAAATCTGGAGAGCGGGCTGCGGAATGGCTGAGTTTTCGTGACGAAGTCTGGATGAAGACTTACACCGCCGTAACGTGCGTCTGCATCGGACACCGCTCCATTTTAATTTTATTTAAGGCCTTTAGGCATCTAAGGCTCAGGCCGGGATTCGGGAAGGTGTCGGCTAGGGCCTATGTTGAAGGTGCCATCCGGAGCTACGGCGGCTTGATGCATCGCTCCATGTTAATTGCCTGACCCCCAGCTGTCAACGGATGTAGGTATGTCGCGCATGTACATGTGCATTCTGACAGGGTTGCCAACTCAAATTGGTAGATACAATACGCGCTACCCTGTAAATAAAAAAAAATCCCTTTCGGCACGCCTACAGGCTGAGGTAGATCTCGAAGTTTTTTTTTTATTTTCAAAAATTAGAATCTCGCCTTATATGAGCGCTATCGAGAAACTAGTTATTGATTTATAGATTAATCATCAAGAGCTTTTCAACGATACCCCACAAGACGTGGTTTTAAAAATTTCTAATTTCCACCCCACCCCCACTCGTACCCCCACAACACCTGAATCGTTGGTGTCACCCTAAACTTCATAGGGAATACTATAATTTATGTAGACAAAGTTTCCCTCTAAACTCCATAGGGGCTGATATATATTTTTTCAAAATTTCAACCCCCTCCTCCGACCACCCCCTTGGGCCGATTCTGCTCATTAACGAACTTAGCCGAGCTATTAAGCCTAGAAACAACATATTAAAATTTTGTTCAAATATCTTCAAAATTATGGCCGCTAGCGTGTTAATATATACATAGATATCGTACCGATCTTAATAGATTTTTCTTCGAAATCTACCTAAAATACAACTTCCTGCCTTTCGAGACTCCCACTTAACAGTCGCCAACATTTCACATCAACATAGCTAGCTGCATTAAGGGAAGAAGAATGTAAAAGGAAGATAACTAAAGGAAACTGAATTTGTCTATTGTAAAGTTACTTATTTAATGAATTTAAATATAATTACACCCAGACCTTATTTGCATAATAACACGAAACAGGTTCATTGCTGACAAGGCTCTACATTATTACTGAACAAAAAGCATATTCAGTGTAGCCGTTTCAATACCGTAACAGTATCTTCTTCACTTCTGAAATAAAACAGGCAGGTCACTAGTAAGTACCCCAGGAGATTGTCCTATACCTACCTGTCCACGCAGAAGGGAGAATAGGAAAATAGAATATTGAACTATACAATGGCAAGTAGGAAAACAAGTTAGAGCTGTGATTCTACTACCAATGGCAAAGGTTCCGGTCCACTTGATAACATTGTAGCCACGGAATATTAATTTTTGTAAAATACCTCTGCTTATACACACCATTGTTCGTTATTGTATTTCGCCTTTTCCCATAGAGAAACGCTTAATTTCAACTATTAGGGATTTTACATGTAAGTAGTCGGGGGGCAAATCCCTGGCCCCCGCTTCTTAAGAAATTTACCTCTGCATATATACATAATTGTTCGCTATTATATTTCGTCTTTCCCGTTAGAGAAACTATTATGAAGTATTAACAAATTTTAATGTAAGTATACGGGGCAAGTCCCCCCCTTCCCCCACCAAACTACGTCCCTACACCTTATGGTTCATGAGATATATTTTTAGGATGGGCTGGAAACACTGATAATGGGGTTTCTGGGGGGGCGGGAACATCGGTAGTATGTTGTTATCGTGGCAAACAGTGTTTATGCCAAGTTCAGTGCTGCTATGACTAAAATAATGAGAGCAAGTTGAAAAAAGAAAGATAATAGAAAATAGGCTGGTAATACTGGTAAGTGGGTTGCTTGGCACCGTGGGTCCTCTCAGTGTTTAAATGTATTGTGTCGAATAATGTTTATTCCAAGCTAGATCTAACTGAATGGTAAAGTACAGCAAATACCATCCGGTAACCTTTTCGAAATATCATTGAATAATACAATATAAAGACCACAGGAAAAGAACGTGCTTTGTCCATTTTATTGCCAGATTGAGGTAAAAATATATGTTTGCTCTATGAAGGATCTTTTCAACAAATTTTCCAGCAAGAAAAGAATATGTATAGTTCGTGTATTACAAGTGAATCTTTATTTGATTTGCAGGTTTACGTGATGTTGATTTTGAACTTTAAAGACGCTCTTCTGTAAAATCAATAAATTGGACAAAATACTTTCTTTTCCTGTGGTCTTCTTATATTAAAAGTTAGAATACACTTCCAAGTGTCAAAATTATATCGGTCGCTCAATAGAAATACTTGCTGTCGACTTTACCGGCTTTATAAAAAGTGCTCAGTATAAGGGCTGATTTTCACGAAACTGCGTTGCTTGCGGTTTGGGTGAATAGCCAATTGAAACATGTGTTACACTTCCCTTACTATAAAACACATGTTTCAATTGGCTACTCACCCAAATCGCAAGCTTTCATGAAAATCAGCCCTGACGGATAAACAACTGATTGCCTCACTCACCACTGAGTATTTTACAATGTGGCTGTCAGATGGCAGCACCTAGTAAAGAACTGGCAACTAAGAGTAGTGTTTGGAGAACGAGTTAATACTGTGCAACTTAGCGAAGTTATATTTCTTTACGCAGAAATTGCCAAAAACAGGGTCTGATGACCTTGAATGAATGAATGAGATGAACTTAGCGAAGTGCCGTTTTGTGTTTCGCCTAACGAGGATTTTGTTTCACTTATTCGAACAATTGTGACAGAAATATCCTTCTCTAACAGCGATATAACGTTTTTCACCACGACTGAGAGAGTTATTACGCAAGTGTTTGTCAATATTTAACAAAAATACGACCATTTCCAGAGCATCTAAAACTATATGCTATTTATTCTCAAAACTTCCAAATTCTCTCTGTTTTAGAACAACTAGGTATGTATGACATTGAAGATAGATTCAACCAATAAGAGGCTTATACATCACAGACAGTGCTTATTCACGTACACTACAGACGTTTAATATTTCGTAGGTGTACTTCCACCTCCATAAGAAAATTGTACATCTAGCAAAGGCAGCTATAAACAAATTTTGTTAACGAGCTTTTATCGCTAGGAAGAGCTAGCTGAAATGCGTTCTTTCTTCATTTAAGAATGCAAAAGGTATTACATTGGAACAATATTGTTAGGTAGTTTAATTGAGCAATATGAATGATGTGTGTTTTAGTATGACAATGGATACGATTGTTTGTTTTAAACAAGAATGCTTGAAGTTGATATGGCAATTACTTTGGATCTCGTATGATATTTTCCATATTAAAGTTTTGCTTTTATAAACTCAAGATAAAATAAAATAAAAGCTGAGCAAAGCAAATACGTTTTATTTAAGAACTAAAACGGTGTAACGGTTTCGCCAACTAAACTTAACAACTTTGCTTCATCACATACACTAAATCTCTAGAGAAAGTTGTGTTGTTTATTTGATTTAGTGTATGTGATGAAGCAAAGTTATTAAGTTTAGTTGGCGAAACCGTTACACGTTTTTAGTTCTTAAATAAAACGCATTTGCTTTGCTCAGCTTTTATTTTATTTTGGTTCTTATAATGACTACATACTAGATTCACTTTATGACGACTTATATGAATACTAATAAAGATTGATGAATACGAACATTGGATATTATTACTATAACTTTATACTATTAATTGGCGACGAGTAAACTTGAACCCATTATGTAAAGACAAATAACAATACAGCAATGGAAATTACACAAGCATTAAGAAGTTGTACTGAGGTTTTTCAAGTGATTGGAACTTATTTCCAATGGTTTACAAATATAATATGGCATATATAGTCGCGATCAAAACTAAACGACCTTACATCCTGTAGGAAACATGTGGCGTCAGGGTCATTTTGTTTTGACTTGAACTTATAAAAGACAAGATGTTTGACAAGTTACGAAGACACAGTTTTTCAGTGTTTTAGAAAATACAGTTATAGCTGCACCTATTGGCATTCAAATGGAATGAATAAATCAGTTGCCCGAAGTTTTATAGTAAACTGAAAACTTTATCTTTCTTTGAAAGAGGATCAGTCAAGAACTCATCCATCAGGAAAAGCTTCCATCAAGTGCAATAAAATGTAGGATTTGGAACAATTAAAGCTTTATGTGCCTAACGAGTACATAGAATACTATGATGAGATTTTAAAGTGGCTTGTGGACAACGAAAACCAAGACGATTACTAAACTTGCTCTCAGATGATGACTTTTGTTTCATAGATAAATCAGTGTTATAAACTTAAGGAGAATCTAATAGATAGATAGTTTAGAACGCGGGGTCTTCAACGTATTTCGCTCAGGTTAATCATATTACCTGACACGAACGGCTACTGATGGTCCGGAGCGCGCTAAGGTTTGTTTTTTAATAAATAAATATTGAGTGAAATTATCTGAATTACTTTAGCTAGCAAAATCACACGTCTTCAAAGTTGTGCGGCACAGTTAACAATTCACGACGTTTCAACAGGTGTGTCGCGGCACACCAAGTTGAAAATCATTGGTTTAGAAATTTAAATTTATGACAAATAGAAGGAAATGCTAGTGTTTTTTGTACTTTTTCCGCATTTTTTTAAAAGGGCATCAGTCCCCAACTTTTACTGACAAATAATATATTGCATTAACCATACAATCTCATGCACTTTTGAACCCTCAAATCTGCTCATAGAATTAATCTCTCTTTTCCATTTCAAAACATTTTTCTCAGTTTACCAAAAACTTGTACACCTGGGCTTTTAAAAATATACCATGCAGTTACTAAAGATAATGTAATTTGTTGAATTGTTTTTGGATCATATAATTAGGATATTTATCAGCAAATCAAAAGTTCAAAGTTAAATTTGTTTTAAAAGACCTACCTCTATTGGCACAGTACAAATGATTATGAGGCCATAGTGGAAAAATTACATTTTACGGACTTGATTGCCATTAATAGCCTAAGCTTCCCAATAGATGAGTTCCCTTGCCAAGCACACTTCTGTGGAAAGTGATGCGGACAATAATGACCAGGGCGTTATTCTAGGTGACACCCCGTCATTTGACTACTAGAAAACCCCAGTCTGGCGACAGGACTCGAAGCCATGTTCCATTATTTATCTTAAGTTTGTTGTTGTGGGAACGATTGTGTGCTACACTCAGGAAAACATCTTTAAATAAACTGAAATATCTTTAACAGGAACCAACAAAGTTTGTCACGAATACAGGAATTGAACGAACACTTGTTTGTAGTAAAGACAGCTTGCTTATCGTCAACTTATAGTCTGGCTACTATATCAAAAACATCCATAACGGCAACTACATAATGTAGATTCTCTACGGATGTACACTACATACCAGTTTCTCAAAACATTTTCATCCCAATTTAATGTACGAGTCACACAAGAAATTATTATAGATAACAAAATCCCATATTCTGATTGTTTTTTCCGCTACCTGGTGTCAATCGAATCAAACTAGAAATGAAATAAAGTTAGTATGCTATCATTGTTCCTACAATATAAAAAAAATAAAATAAGTAAACCGAGTGCGACTGCGCACCTAGTACTTCACCGTATTTCGTCAGTACAAAATTAAAAGGGTAGATATTACGCATGACATACTAGCATTATTTCATTCTTAATTCAGCTGAGTGACACCATGTGGCAGGAAAATGTATTAAATTATGGCACTTTAGTCTCTGAATTATTTTCTTATCTATGATTAGGGGATTGTGTTAATTCTGGATTAAAATGCTTTGAGCAAATGACTCTCTATGAGAAAATTGACTGGAAATTGAATTAAAATGAAATTATGTTTACTAAAACAAGAAAGAATTAAGCAACAGAAACCCAAATGACGATAGATCTCAACTATTAACAACTTTAAAATTCTTTGTGAACATTAAATTCAATGTAACAATAAATATCATAGTATATTTCTTCAAATCATTTAGACTGCAAGTGAAATCCTTGACGAAGGGCCAAAGAAGTCCATTACAGCACAGTGTCTTCCGTGAAGCTCTTCTTTCAGTGCTAAAAATTCATAAGAAATAGGTGAGATCCGATTACACTGTAAAAGAGGAAAAGAAAGCATAGATATTTCGTGTTGTAGATAGAAATAAGAATTTCATTAATCAGTAAAGAAATATTAAATTTTGACAAAAGAATTTCATTAATCAGTAAAGAAATATTAAATTTTGACACACGCAATGCAGCACAAAAAAGGAATTTCTTTATCGTCGAGGATTATTTTCCGAACAAGCTAATACAATTCATGAATAAATTGCCGAATTTCTGAAATAAATCCGAGAACGAAATCGCTAGGAGTGGAATGTGTTTTCTTGTTACGAAACAGATACTCAAGATACAAGTAAGGAATCCTTTAGAATTTGTTTTACTCTGAATTTCACACACAACAAAACATTTCTACACAACAGTGACATCTCGCAAAAAGTGACTCACTGAAAACATTAGAAAATATGTTTATAAACAGATGATATTACAATTTAGGCATTTATTTTTACTTAAAAGCATTTCAATATACCGTATTAGAGGACTTCTACCCACATCCAGAGTGGATAAAACGGGACATTTAGTATCACAATAATATTACAAGCTTTTTAAACTGGTGATTTTTGGTAATTCTTGCTACTGCCAGTAGCACTATAATTACCTCCCAGTTTCCGGTCGGTTATGCTATCCATTATTATTACACCACTACAATAGGGCCAATTCTCTCTGTACATAGAATGCTGCCATTTTGGAGTCATTGTTTGAAAATTATGCAAATAGTGCATTCTTTTTCTCCTGTACAACCTCGAGAACTGCTAATTTCCTGGAAGTTTGACTACTTTTTCTTCGTTGACACAGCCACTTTAGCAGAACTCCTCAACTGACAGACTTCTCTGCCATGACTTCTATTGCTTGGTCTCGTCAAGGGACCTTCCGATCGATCAATTACAGATCTTTTATAATCATTCGATTGGATCAGCTATCCGGTGGACATCGTTTCAAGATCTCACACTGTATGTTGATTTATTGATACAAGGGAAATTGCTAATGATTAAAATATTAGATACAGTTCTTGCTTGGTAAGAAAACAACATTCCGTTGGTTGTTAAAATTTTGCTGCTTTTGCATCCAGTCGGAAATGGGATATTCGTTCGTAATCGGATTTAATGCTTATTAATTTTCTCTAGCGGATGTTAGTGTCATTCTATGCTTGGAGCGTTCATTTCTTTATTGATTTCGTACAGATTAAACAAAATTATTGTATTGATGTACATGTAAAATCAAATATTTTACGTCGATAAGACCACTTTTAGTGGCTGACTTTCTTCCCGCCTCACTTAACTATATTGTGTGGAAGATCTTACACACATAAATGTTTACATGTTTTCTCTATTTATTATGTATTCAAATTTCTTCTTTCATCTTGTAAAAAAAAAAAAAAAAACGAGTTAGCAAGCCAAATTATTGGGACATCCAAGATATGAAACTAAGAGAAATTAGCTTTTTCCTCTTTTCCTGCTTTGTTTCTTCCGCCCCCACCAAAAAAAAAACCTCTCAACAGCTTCTAAAATGATGCAGTCGCATAAATATAGAAAGTCTTAAACAACCAAACAAACCATGAAACTTACATCCAGTGAGAGTTGAACCAATCCTCTATTTGGAGACTTGTTTTGGATATCTTGATACTCGACACATTTTAGAAAAGTTGGAATGGCTTCATCACTAATATGATTAACTGAAATTATATTAAACTCAAAGTTACTTATAATTCCAATTTGTTAAAAAAATCTAGACAGAGAAGCTACTTTATACTTTATTTTTATACTCTGCATTCATCACATTTATGCCATCAAGAGTTTTGCAGGCAACGAACTTATAGTCTCCAATAAGAATCTCAGCTAAAGGCATATTGCTTTCTTTGTACATTATCCATGATTTCTTTGTCCGTTTAATTAAGACTTCTGAATTTTTGGTCGAGTCTGTTCTCAGATTCCTCGCCATTAGATTTCCACTTCGCAGGTGGATTAATAATAGGAACAATGCTGAAAAACATACGGGTAAGTTTTAAGTAAGATTCTCCGTTCTCGTTTTCTCAATTGTTATTAATTCCAAAAGTTTACTTTTATTCTCTGTGAATAGATTAGTCGTGAATTTGAAAGCTAGGAGGTATTAATTATATCGCCGCCTGTAATCCTTTATTGTATGATTTATATGAAAAATTAAATATGTTCTTTATTTCAATAATTGTACCAGATGAGAACATAGCAACAGACATGGGTCGACATGAGTATATCACGTGTTCAAGTAACAGTAGGCAACAGTCAAGGTTAAATCAACTCCAACGTCCAATTTTATGCATATGTAAAGTTAGCAAGCACATGGTTATATTGCATCTTTCAATAATCATTGTGTGACCACGTGGAAGATCAAAGAGTAAACCTGTTCGATCAAAGATCAGGAAATAACTAACGATTCAACAGATTGGAACATCAAGTGTTCACGTGTTCAACCATAAGATCATATGATAAGATCTCAACCAATCACAGCAAGCTCACATGTTGACTTTGGAACGCAACGTGACGAAGTCAATACGAGAAGACCAAAAGTGCAACCCGAACAAGAACAGACTTCGAATATAAATAGTGACCCTCGGATACCTTCGGTCTCTCTTTTTACACCTCTCATTCGACGCCATCTTTGACTCTTATTCGACAACACGCTCTAACTTGCTCAGACCAACCGTTATCAAATGTTAGAGCATTATTCTTCAAAGTTGAGATTCCATTCTAAGCTTGAGTCTTAGTGCGCCAGTGACAGTATTATTTCTTTAGTGATAAAGTTACGTCGAGCAGTTCGAAAGGTAACTCCATTATTTCAAGAAGACATCTTTATCAACACTGAATCTCCTCGTTAACAAAAGATACGTTGGATGCAAAGAAAGTTCATTAGTTTTGTCCCGAGCAGAAAAATTCCATATAGCCAAATCCTACCACATAGCCAATCTCACATTCCCTTAACCCCCTCGCATGCCAACATTATAATACCAAGTTCGATGGAACTTTCTTTCCAATTCGCCCACATCTTTATTAAGTTGGAAGTGCACGTTTTCTCTCACGAATACGCTATAAATAAAAGAGAAATGTCGCATTTTCACAATTATAAAAGCAAAGAAGTCATGATAATTTACATCATCCATCTAACTAAAGTGACTTTCCTTAATTCAACTCCCCTGCATCGTTAGGGGAAGAGAAACACATATAAAAAAAAGGATAATTAAACGGTCAATGTAAACTCCTTGAGCAATTAAAAAATAATCAATTTATGTGCTAAAGAGCAATGGTTGTCATAAAAAGTTATTGAGTGGCCGCAAGGGTGGCAACATAATGTTGCTATGACAACACTTAGTGGTGGTGGTGGTAGTAGTAGTGGAAGAAGAAGAAGAATTATGCTTGTTACTGTTTCACACGCACTTCACACAGTTTCCAACGTTAATCTTAAACGATCGCAAAAAGGAAATTAATGTCAACATATTTCACAAAGTAGCGTTGAATAGAAGTGATGTACTTATTTAAATGATTCGTATCTCAAATTACAAATAAAATACAATTGAAACAATAGAGTTTTCACGCAAAATGAGAGAATTCTAAATTTATGTGCAACTTCTCTCAAAGTTACAAAATATTTTTAAAAGGAAATTATTTCACACTTCCCTCCTGTAGCACAAGTCTTAATTCAGCCTAAACATTTTCTTTCGTAACTATATATTCGTTCATCAGATGATATAATCAATGTGTGGAAAAGTTCAGACTTTATTTGATCTTTTTCAAAGTAATGGGAATGATCTATTTAGTGCAACCAATTTTATCTTTTCTTTCTGTACGATACAGATGGATTTTAAGAGATGGAGCAATTAAGTAGCCTCATTGAATTTATGTATATTTGACGTTTTGTATGGGTACGTTTGTTTGAATTGTAACATCCTAAACGATTGAAATGAATTCTAAATCTCTATGTTCAATGGATCCCCTCCGGAATTGAACCCAGAATCACACGCACAGAGTTCTTGAGTGGATTCGTGTCAAGACTGTTATTTATTCAATTCAATCTCACTTCTGTAAGAAACTAGTTAGGATAATTAATGGTATTGGTGGAAACCAACTCAATAACATTTTTGTAAAATTTTATGATCGGAAAGAGAAAACAAATTTGTTTACGGTAAGTTAAAAATTCTTAGATTTACCTTTCAATAAAAAAGACTTCTCGTAATCATCGAAAAGAAAACAAAAAAGAATGCGCGAAAATATTTTCAAACCCAAATTCAGGCCCTTCTTCATTCGTCGTGAAAAGAGCAAGGACATGGAAATTAGACAGGTTGAAAAGGCCATGGAAAATCTTATTAATGAGTATATAAAAATTTACTAACAGCTGAGCTCTAAAGATGTTCTCAATTTGATCACGAACTCAATAATTAATGAGCATTACTAATGAGCTCATGAACAAATTGACAGCGTCTTTGAAGATCAGTTGTTACTCAATGAACTTTATATATTCGTTGAGAAGGTGTCCTCCGCTTTCTTTATCCTGCCAAATCTCTATGTTCTTGCTTCTTTCACAACGACTGAAGAAAGGCCTGAATTTCGGCTCGAAAATATTTTCGTGCATTCTTTTGATTTGTTTTCTTTTCGATAATCACACAATGATTTCCTGTATTGAAAGGAAGATCTGACATGTTCTCCTCTTTAGATACTCAATATAATGTTAATAATTTTTCTTACGTACAAAACAAGAGTAAATTATCCAATAAAGTTCACTTGGATGCGTCACGTAATCAAATCGCTTAACTGTTGGTTTCACGTCAATTCACGATGACCTTGTTGGTTGGATTAAAGTGATATCCTACATTCCGATACCGCTCCGGGATCATTTTCAAGGTACAAAGTTTAAGGAAAAATAAAAGGAGAAACAGAGGAATGGAGATGGCTGAAACGTACTAGTAATCAGCTTCATTTAGGTTCAGCATCGTCAGCATTGCACCACCACCGTAGGAGGCTATATGTCAAGTGAAGTGGATCTGGTGGTGCGGGGAAAATCAAACCAGTTTGTGAAGGAGGAAAATCAACGCTGCTTTTATTATTTCTTCTCGGAATAATTTTTTTCAAAAAAGTAACCTAATCTTTATTGAGTGTGCCCGAGTCCAATTTTAATTTTAGTTGTTTTTTAAGAATAAAAGCTGTCAAGCGTTGTCCTTTCTCTTTTATTTGAAGCCTTGTGTATGACACGTGATTCAGTGGGTATGGGACCAGTTTCTGTAAGATGCTTTGATAAACCACTATTGGGTTTCTTTAAGCGAGTGGACAGGTTGCCTTTGGTCATACCTATGTACAAATCTGAACATTCACATTTAACTTGGTAAACATCTGAAGACTTCTGTATTGGTGTAGTAACCCTTGTATCCAGCAAAAGATTCTTCCATGGTTTTGGGGAGTATGGACGCAGGTTTCAAGTTATTTTTAAAGTAGATTTTGGATAATTGTCTTTCAAGATGTGGAAATGCAGAGAAACTGGCCCACTTTTCTGGTATTTTATTCAATGGTTTATTATCTCTGTCGTTGGTAACTTTGTTGAAAACTTTCTTCCACCAACTTTTCAGTGTATGTTTTTTGTGCCCATTACATAATCCTATATCTTTCTCTTTTCTTTTTTTAATTTCCTTCGTGAGATCTGGTTCTGTGTTACAGATATATTATAGGCCCTAGGGAAGAATTTATACCAAAGGTTGTATTTAATGCGCCACGGATGGGCTAAATTTGCTTGTAGATACACGTTTCCTGAAGTGGGTTTTCTGTACACGATAGTGTGAAACTTACTGTTATTTCTAAAAACTTAGAGAATTATTTAGTTCATCTTCTACTGTGAATTTTATCTTTGAGTTAAATTCAGATATAAGAGAATTCAGCTAGGCCTCGGTTTAGTCTAAAATTAAAGAATCACCCACGTATCTAAAATATCGTATTAATTTCTACTCGTCCTGTTTTAAAATATCTGTTTCGAATGGTTTAACACGATGTCCGCCAAAATGGGGACAGTGGGTTACCCATAGCAAGTTCGTTAGTCTGTTTGTAACATGTACCTTCAAATTGAAAAACTTTGTGTCGAACGCACACTTTCAGCAATTCAATTAACAAGCTGATTTCAAGTTTGGAGAGGCCTTTGCTCTATAACAATTTTTTGGTGCAGGATATTGCAAGATTAAGCGCAATGGAGGGAAACATTTCCGTTAGTCTATACAGGCAAGTTTTATTTTATCAGCGTCAACAAGGGAACAAACATGTGCTCTAGCCTGCAAAGCACGTTTTTAGGCGTCTTCATCCCTCTATTTCTCCTTTTTTATTTTTCCTTAAACCTTGTACCTTGAATATGATCCCGGGGCGGGATCGAAAGCTAGGATGCTACTTTTATCCAACCAACGAGGTCATCGTGAAACCAACAGGTAAGCGATAAGATTCAATTACTTTTCTCATCCTTTTCACAGATTGATTTCATCACCTATAAAACAGTAGTTTTTAAATTGTACATAAACGAATGCTATTCTCCCACAGTATTCCTGCATAATACGTTCCAAGACCAGTTGTACTGCTGATAATAGCGAACTCGAAGTCGTTTTTCATTTACATACATGCCTATGATAAAGTTTAATTGATAAATTACACACAGTAAGATATTATCAATACTAAATAATAACAAAATACATTGTTCAGTATTATACTTGTGTTGTCGTAAATGAATAGGTTTGTGACCTTATGACCATGATGCGCAAGAAGGCTGTTCTAGAATTCAAAGTAAGTTCGTACATGTATTTGGCTTTCATTTTTGTATGCAAGGAATAACTAGGAGGGACAGGAAGACAAATTAATGGATTCGCGCACAAATAAAGGTAGAGGATGTAATCAAGACTGCGAATAAGATGAAGTGGAGATGGGCCGGTCACATAGCTAGACGAACAGATGGAAGATGGACGACAAATGTACTACATTGGATTCCTAGAGAAAAGAAACGACGGAAACGACGTTCAAATGCAAGATGGGTAGATGAAATCAAGCGTTTCTCAGGATGAGAATAGCAGCAGACCGAGAAATGTGGAAAGAAAAGGGGAGGCTTTCATCCAGCAGTGGATAGAAAACGGCTGAATATGATGATGTGATGATGATGGTTTTGTGTTAAGAATAATCATGTCAGGTTCAACGGTTCATACCTTTCAGAATTATTCTTAAGAAACCACATATAAAATGTTTAGAGAATTTTGTTGTGCAGAATGTTCTTGAATGTTTATGCTATTGGTAAATTGGATAAACATTTACTTCAGTACTTGCTTACATGAAAAATGGCTCCCAGAGCTGGAGTGAAGCTGAAGTTGAGATATGAGAAAAAGGATGGTACAGCACACACTAAGAAAAACATAGAAATCTACATATACCACGTGCGCATTTTTACATATTTGAGGACATCTTAGAATGATTCCTTTTAAAACAAAATAAGAAAAAAGTTTTAGCTTAACCCCTAAGGAACGTTGGGTCAACCACGCAAGTCGTGAGGTCTGACACGTCAGTTTAAATATAAGAGGTTTCGATTCAAATCACTGCTGGGACATGGACGTTTATGGATTAGAAAAAGTATTGAGACAGGCCGAAGATAAGAGTTATTAAAATGTCCAAAACAAAATAAAGTTTACCAAATGACGTTCAAGCAATGCAAAATAGCTCACACATACATAGTTTAAATATATTTATACATTCACTTCTTTTATAAAATGTATGAGGTGGCTTCTCCGTTGTTGGTTGTTGCTACTATGATATGAAAATGATATAATGCCAAAAATGATTAAACGAAATAAGGTTATGATGTAGGCGTTGGAACATTGTGGCTATACATAGTTGACAGTGTAGATATAAAGGAATGAGTCATGCCCTGGGCACGACAAGGTGGAAAGTTTTACCATATTACTCACACAGAATTGCGCGCAGTTTGAAACTTGTAAATTGTTTATTTCTGAATTTTCCATCTAATAGTTTTGATACGTGGTAAACTGTGGAAAATTAATCCACAGATAGAAGAGTACTACTGTATATGTTTCTTTGATGGTTTTGATATGCTGATATAATAGAAACATACTTGGCCTATATTATAATAGAAAAATATTTTTAAAATTTGACTTGAAGAATATAACTCATATGTTGATTCCTTTTTGGAAACTCTTTTTGAATCATAAAGAGCACAAGGTGCAAAATTTTGTCACATTATTTGATATTTATAGCAAAATTATTAGCACAAAGTAGATTGCCCCCAGTCATTTCAGAATCACTTTAAATATTTCATTCTAAACGACAGCTTTTAAAGTAATTTTTCTCCAGGGTTTCTCTCCTAAAACCGCCCATGATTAGATAAATAGTAGTACTGTACCTAGGTACAAAACACGTACCTAAAGCATGTACCTAGGTACATTTCAGTTGCAGTACCTGTAACTAGGTACTTTTTCGTTGTACCTAGTACCTGAATCTTAGGTACTTTTCTTAGTACTTCATATAATAATCGAAAGAGAAAATTCTCAATGATAGAGTTTTATAAGAAGTTTCAAATATTAGGCTGGTAACATATGTATTGAAGGAACTTTGGAACTGTTTGCCTCAGTTAACCCCAAAATAAACAACTGATTTATTTCCAATATATGCTTCATTTGCCAGCATAAAACTTGGAAACCTTTTCCTCCAACGCTGGCCATATTTTCGAACATTTGAATTAAAACCTTTCTCAAAATTTTGGAAATTAAAAAAAAGTCAGAAAAACCTTCATCGGCAGGGAACGTTGAATGAATGCAGGTACAGATATATTTAAAAGACACAATATACGGTTAGTTTCTACTTTTGGAGCAGTGTTTAAAGGTTTAATACACCCTGGACTCATCTGCTTCGTCTAATTTTTCATTAACTAAAGAGCAGATCTTGACACACTGAAGAAAAATTAACAAGTCATTGGACGTTTGATGCAGCGTTTCTTTTGTAATCCTCTTAGAAATAAATTACCCTTGGCGAATCACGAGAGCTTCATAGACATGAACTACATTTAATAGACACATGTATTGATAACTTATATTTTCTGAGACCTTGGATCAACACCGGGGAGACACGCAGGTTCGAATCCTGCTGTCGACCACGCTGACCGAGCCTTTCCTAGGATTTCCTCAGTTTCACTTGTTGATATAATATTGTATCTAGATTAAAGCTTCATGACCGCTAAATTAACCCTCCCAGTACTCAAAAGAGAGCTTTCCGAAGGACACCATCCCTCTGATATATGACGGGCTTATCGCATAGCTACCTGTAAGGTCCATAACTAAATATAAATTAAGAACGAAAATAATTATATTTGATTTTTTGCAACGTGTTTTGTTGTCATTTGTTAGAAATGAATTAATCTCGTTTATTTTATTTTTTTTTCGTTCGAATACTACATTCCTTTTTCCTTCTCAAGATAAAGAAATTAGAAATAACTGAAATTTTTTAGTATGTCCTCAATGAGTTAAACATTGCAGGTATACCACTTCATAAATTTTAAAAGAATTATTTATTTTTGAAATCATTGTATCATAATATTTTATTACATAAAACCGCAAGTATCTGGTACATTTTTAAAAACTAATTTCATGTTGGGAACTTCCTTGACATAATGTGTTCACATCTCTGCTTGCTTGGGTTCTTCATGGAGTTAAAAATTGTCTTTACTTTATTTTAAAAAAGAAAAAAAGAAACTATGTACTAAACATCATTGGAAGTATCGAGTGGCTGTGGCTTAGTTAGTAAAGTGTTGGCTTCGCACTCTGGAGTTCCTGAGAGGTATTTTTAGGGTTTGTCGTTAGTCTGGCCAAGCAAATGCCTGGATAATACCTTCGACCTAGGCCCTAGTCGATTCACTCCTGCATCCTTTCCCTACCCTACCCCAGCATGAGCCATCGATACCTAAAGGCCAAAAATTAATTCAAATCATTGGAAGTGAAAGATATAAGTTTTCACATCTTTTGCTTCAAAATTTTATCATGATAAAAAAAAATCTTGAAAGGAGGAAATTAAATTTTGCACTAAGAACAGGAATTGAAAATAGTTCAATGGACATTTCCGTTTTCCCC